>MJUU01005470.1:8697-25015 GCA_002080025.1 Modiolus philippinarum
GCATGTCCTGCTCTGTTAACAGCACCCGTCACACTGTGGGTGATTCAATCCGGGAAAATGTCAAAGTCGGTAGTCAAATCCGGGAAGACGTGAATCTAGCTGAAAATGTCCACTTTCATTTGGGATACTGACACGTCATATCTTTCAATGATGCTATGGTGACGGCCATAGAATTTCTTGAGGGATGAAATTAACAAAGGTTGAACAAATCCCTGACTAAGCAGCTTTTGGGACAGTGTTTTTGCTCTGTTCAAAAAATCACTGTACAAACTACAAGCTCGACAGTAACGAATCAACTGTGAAATGTACACTCCATAGGCTGGAGAGGTAGGTATATTGCTGCTAAGAAAGGGAAAGTTCACAATGGGGAAATCAAAATCATCACGCTTGTCATATAGCCTAGATTTCAAACGTCCATCTTCGTCAATATACAATAAAAGATCTAGGTACGAAGCTGAAGTAGGTGTTTCAGTTGTTTCTTTAATTTCAAGCTCATTTGGATAGATCTGATGTAAATAATCCTTAAATTTAGGATTATTAAGAGAAAGCACATCGTCTATGTAGCGGAAGCTGAAATTAAAGGACTGGGCTAAATAGTGTGAATACGGAATGAACGTCATGCACTGTATCACATATTCAAAACGTCTGTATTTATTACTTAATATATGATAAATATACGATATCATAAAAGAATTAACTAGGTCAACTTGTTTCTACCTGAATTCTACAAGGTCATTACTTTCATCAATATTCTAGGAAACTTGATTAATTTCTAGTGTGTTAAACGAAGCAAGAATATTTTTATCGGAAAAACCATAATATAAAATTCTAATTGTGCCAGCTTACGTAAAAAGGATGAAAATATTTCATTGGTTTATAAACTTGACATTTCTAAAATAAGAAATTAGCGTCACGCTAATGACGTGACCATATATAAGCAACAACATCAAGTGCTTTTCCATAGAGGAGAGAAGCGCAGCAACATCAGTCGCTTTAACACAGAAGAGAGAAGCGCAACAACATCAGTTGCTTTTCCAAAGAAGAGCAAAGCGCAATAACATCTGCGTGAACAAAAATGTAGTACAAATTAGAAAACTTTAAAATGTGGGTGAGGTCGGGAATGTAATATTTGGATTTTTACAATGTAGCAAAAATAAAGAAAATAAAGATTGCTAACAAAAACACCATGGACTTGTTTTCATATCGTTTGAACTTCCCGACTGGACCATTCTAACAATATACAGCAACCAACTAAAAACAATCATGAAAATGTTATAGACATATCAACAAACAACTATTATGGAATAACAATATCAAGGTGAATCTTAATGAATAAATAAACATCACTTTCTCTATACAACACGTGGAACACATGAACAACTATATTTCTCTATACAACATTAGGATGTCGAGCTAATAAACAGCATGTCATACCGATTTACGGCATGCTTTATTCTCTATATACATATCAGTTCAGATATCCATAATCATTGTTCAAATTTCGACGGCCAATGCTTTAAAAGCCATTTTCCTTACAAAATGGACTCTCTAAATTTTCCCATTTTCATGTGTGGAATGTATCTCATTGATACAGTTTATGCGCCATTTCTCTCTCTCTTTTTTTTTTGAACTAGAAATCCCATAGATATTTCATTTCTGCGTACAATTTATAGATGTGTCAAAATTACAAGTATACAAATAGTTAAACATAGAAATCCCACAACATATTTTTTTTCTTTTGTGTTCAAAGGGGGCATACACCAAATCCCCCTCAAAAAATCCACCCCTTGACGAAGCTATTGCATTTTATCCTTCATTCTTTAGCCCTTTTGCAAATATTATCCAAAAATCAATTCAGTGTTAATCGTACACGATCCTTTATTCCGAAAAATGGAATCGAATACATCCAATCTTTGTGAACTTACGCAAACATTTTCATTTTAACGAAAATCTCAAAATAATAATAAAAATAATGTGGCGCTTATACGCTTCCGTATAATTCTTTGATCTATCTGAGTTTAATTTAATACTTAAGCGGTTTCGATATGGAGGAATTCGTATAACTCAAACTTTTGCAAACTTATGCATGTTACGAAATGTACACTATGCTAGGAAATTTTGTTGGGCCAGGCTTTTTTCTAATGGACAAAGTCACAGCCAGATTGCTTTTTTTCAACCAAGGTGCTGGTCAGAATTTTTTTTGGGGCAAAAATTGGGGACAGGAAATTTTTTCCGAAATAAACCAGCCCCCCTCCTGAAAATCAAATGGTCCGTGCCTGAATACATGAAATATATGTGAATCGATGCCCATTCTAAAAATTCAACCTTGTCCTTTTCGGTAAAAAAGACTGCATCAGCAAAAACAAATTATGCTTGAAAATCCTTGCAAAAATAGCTAACGATTCTGCATTAAATGAAATTTTAATGTGTCCATTTTGTTAGTCATTTTTAAATAAAAAAAAATAGCAATTGCTATGTACGCTTTGGTAGTAATGTAACATATAGGCCTATGTGCCCTTAAATTACTTAAATGATCTTTATTCACTTTTTTACCTTTTTGGGGCCATTTAGGGCTTGCTATATGATGTGAGGTTCCTCGCTGTGTTGAAGACCGTACGGTGACCCCTAGATGCTTTGTTTTGGGTCGTTTTAATCTGGATATGGGATGTTGTCTCCTTGACATTTACCCCATTTCCTTTCTTTTTCATATTTGTCTGAAAAACTAAATTACATTTTTTAACAACAGGCGGATTTAAGCCACCGACTTTTTATCACCAAAGAAAAAATATTATAATCCTGCATTAAACTACCCGTTTTAACGTATAGTTAAAACATATCTTTACGAACTGTACGTGAAAATGAAATAATTATAGGATTTTTAATGAAAAATTGGACGGTTTTCATACCATTTTCGGGATTTATATGCCCATATTCGCTCCTGAAAATCTCTTACAGACTAATAGGGTAAGGCTATTCAATATTTTTTTATCCCGAACGACTGCAACGATTTGAATGATATTTATATACAGTAGCTTTTGCTCAAGGATACCTTAAGCCAGTTCAGAGATGAGTCCTGATTGACTATTTCTGTAGGAGTTATGCCCTTTTTAACTTTGACGTGGGGTTTCAAATTCTGAAGCGGCGGGGATATGTGGCTACGCGTAGCCCTTGTCGTGTTTGAAAAATATCTAAAAATGCCAAACTTAACATCATATTGTCACGGGTAAAAAACCCTAGCAGTTGCAGTGAATTATGCGTCAACATTTTTTTTTATACAGTATTTAACTTTTGACTACAAGTTACTGCGTTCAGTCTTGTGAGGAAGCAGGAACAGATGGAATGACGGACACACTACATTATACAGTATTATAAAACAATAGTCAACAACTTTGCGAGGAAAAGACTAATAGCTATAGTGTACAAAAATTCGCTTACTTCAGTTTTATCACAAACTTTGGACATATTGAATTAAAAGTTGCACCAGTCTAAAAAAAGGCAAAATTGACATCATCTTTTTGGGACGGGGAACGGACCGTGGAAAATGTTTGTATCAATACCTTCCTAACAATGCTGTCATATTACTTTCTTCGCTGGTTAAAGTTGGCCGTGACCTCCCTTATCATGTAGACTTCAAATATTCAAATACAGGTATACTATTTTCTGTTTCAAACATGTTTGGTTTGATGTAGTACCTTTCACGTTTGGTTATAAAAATTTATATACTGCATGCAATATGGCAGCATCCAACTTATGTAATCCATCTATTGAAATAACGTCGCTAACTGTCACATGGCCACGTGACAATAATTGACTGACATGTCCACTTTGATACAAGCCATATATTGAACTAATATTTGTTCCATTACGTGATATTTTGATGGACAGGCTCGTCCGAGGACTCGCCCACCATCAAAATATCACTAGATGAAACAAATATCAGTTCAATATATATAACTTAGTGCGTCTTCTGTTGATAAATATGTAACAACCAATGAAAATCGGCGTTATGAACATCGCAGAGCTTCCCACAATCCTTTGCATGAATAAACATTTAAAAGAATGAATGAATACAAAATCTTGCACATTAATAAAAAGATCTTCTATAATAAAAAAAAATCTTGCATTAAAATAAGAAAATCTTGCATTATAAAAAATAATCTTGCAATATAATACAAAATGTTGCATATTAGTAGAATATTCTTGCATTTCAATAAAATAATCTTGCATTTAAATAAAAAAAATTCTTGAATTGAAAAAAAACTCTTGCATTTAAAAAATAAATTCTTGCATTTAAATGAAACATGTTGCAAATAAATTAAAAAAGATTGAATATAAGAGATAAAGTGATGCATTTTGCAACACATTATTAAAAAAAACTACATTTTTATAAATGTTTTTTGGATAGGGTGTAAAGTTTTAGTTGTTGACACGTATTTGACACATGGATAGTAATGACTTTGATTAGTTGTAAGTGAGTTGTCATTTTATAGCCTACAATTTACATGTTTTATTTGAACTACAATAACAAAATACTGAATAACAGTTAATTTGACTTTCCAGTTGTTTGAAGACCCTTATAGTTATGAAAAAGTTGGTTATTATAAATTATAATATGACCTTTTCAATATTAGCCCGGTTAAAATCACGAAACCCTACACAAGCCCGGTTATTTTCTCAAAACTCAATTATGAGCCCAATTCTTTTTTGTCTTCTGACCTAGACTTAAGATATTTAGCATGTTGGTGTATGATCGTGAAAAGGTGTGTCGTTAACCAAAGGGACCTTCTTGTGACTTTGACCATTGACCTTGAGGTCAAAAGCTGTTTGCTTGTCCTGGTCAGAACTTTTTCATCTTTTGACCTAGACCTAAGATGTTTGGTATGTGGGTGTATCATCATGGGAGCTTGTGTCGCGTACAATAGTGACATTCATGTGATCTTGACCTTTGACCTTGATGTCATATTACTGAAATTTTTAGATGTTTGTCCTTTTTGGTCAGAACTTTTTCTTCTTTTGTCATAGAGTTGAGATATTTGGCATGCGGGTGCATCAGGAGAAGTATGTTGTTTACCATATAGACCTCCATGTGACCTTGACCTTTGACACTGAGGTCAAATTACTTCAGCTATATTAGCCTCTCCAAACCAGAACTTTTTCATTTTTTGGCCTAGACTTAAGATATTTGACATGTTGGTGTATCACCATGAGATTGTGTACAACAATGGCCTACATATGACCTCGACCTTTGAAGTGGAAGTCAAGTCAAATGACTGAATTTGTTACCTACAGGCCATAACTTTTCCATCTTTCGACATAAACTTAAGCTATTTTGCATGTGGGTGTATCATCATGCGAAGGTGGGTCAAAAGCTGTTTGCTTGTCCTGGCCAGGACTTTTTCATCTTTTGACCTAGACCTTAGATGTTTGGTATGTGGGTGTATCATCATGGGAACGTTTGTCGCGTACAATAGTGACATTTATGTGACCTTGACCATTGACCTTGATGTCATATTACTGAAATTTTTAGATGTTTGTCCTTTTTGGTCAGAACTTTTTCATCTTTTTCATAGAGTTGAGATAATTGGCACGTGGGTGCATCAGGAGAAGTATGTTGTTTATCATATAGACCTCCATGTGACCTTGACCTTTGACACTGAGGTCAAATTTCTTCAGCTATATTAGCCTCTCCAAACCAGAACTTTTTCATCTTTTGGCCTAGACTTAAGATATTTGACATGTTGGTGTATCATCATGAGATTGTGTACAACAATGCCCTACATGTGACCTCGACCTTTGACGTGGAAGTCAAGTCAAATGACTGAATTTGTTACCTACAGGCCAGAACTTTTCCATCTTTCGACATAAACTTAAGCTATTTTGCATGTGGGTTTATCATCATGCGAAGGTGGGTCTAGTAAAAATGGACTTTATGCTGCCTTGACCTTTGACCTTGAGGTCCAATTCCTGAATTTGTGAACTCTGCTCAAACTTTTTCATATTTTTACCTAGACTTTCGTTTTTATTTTGCATGTTTGTGTATCTTCATGATGTGTGTCGCGTAATATAATGGTCTCTATGTGACCTTGACCTTTGACTTGAAATCAAATCCTTGTATTTTTTTACCTCTGGGTAATTTTTCATCTTTTGAACTAGACTTTAGCATAAGGATGTATCATCATTAAATACGTAGCATACCATAATGACCTTCTGGTTGTGTCCTTGGTCATGTAACTGCTTTTATTAAGTTTTGCCTGTCCTGGCCTTAAATTTTGAACGTTTTGACCGAGACTTGTATACACTTTGTTTATAACTATTTTCTAAATTCATGTAAATTCTAAAACTAAGGTTTAACTGCTTCCATCGTATTTTTGTCTTTAGCCATACATGTTATTACCGAGCCATATACATTTTTGCATGATATTTCTGATTACTCGGATTTCGTTTGGTTTAAGCATTTTTTTAGTAATTTTTTAAATCGTGGATTTCCTATGTTTGGATTCTAGTGCTGCTGATGAAAAATTAATTTCCGAAATGGCCATACAACCCTGCAGTTGGAGTTAAAATATGTGTTATGGTCTCATGTTTATTTACTCCATATCCTTTCGTAAAATATTTAAGATATTTCTCATTTTGGTCTTTCACCATGAGATGATGTGTCATGCACCATAGTGACCTTCATGTAAGTTTGACCATAGGTCTTTAGATCAACCATTTCTAAAGTGTAGGCTTTATTTATTTCGTCATATGACCTAGATTTTCAGGATATGGATCCTGTTTTATAGTACACTTTATGTACCCTTGTCCTTTGATTTTAGTCAGGTCAAATTACATCATTTATTAGGAGTTAACAAAAACTTTTCACTTATGATCAAGACATCCATATAAACATCATATATGTAGTAAAAGGGAAGTTTGTCTTGCTTTTTTTCACTCTTAACTTATTTAGAATATGCCCATAATATCCTTTGTAAGAATGTTATACGAAGGGGAGACATATGCTTTAGTTTGCTAAAAAAGTCACCCCTAATTTTATTTTTTGTTTTTCCTTTGCTTCTGGACTTTTATTTGCGTAAATCAGGTCTCTTGTTCTTTCGACAACCTTGTATTACTGTTGTTCTCATTTACTGTTATTCATATTCATATGCAGTGTAGATTAACATCATTTTGTTGTTTCCAATAAATAAGAGGTTACTTGCCACCATTTTAATCCAAATGTGAAATTCTGAAATGCATATTGTTCTTTTCAGTAAATGCAATCAAAAATAAAAAAAACCGGATAAAAAGTAAAATAATAGATAAAAAATGTTTTTTCATTTACTTTTCAGTAATTGCCATCATGCAGCTGATGTTATTGATGGACATTGGAAGAAAACAAACAGCAGCACCAACACTACATACACGATTACAATTTATGCTTTCCGGTTTAAGGAGTCAGCATCAGTAACAATAGAATGCAAAGCATATGTGTGCCCTTCAGGTGAATCGAAAAAATGCAGTGATGTAAGTACACAATATATAAGAAAAAAAAACACTCCAAAGTCTTAGGAATCTGAAAAATGATGAATGAGACAACAACAAATATGCTTATTGTTAATTCAAAAAAAAAAAAAAACGTTACTGTTGAAGTCGTTAAGACACTTTGTAGTGAAACAGGTCACCTTGGTACATTTTCCTAAATTGGGTTAACGCTTTAATCAATACATTAAACTATAATTGTGCAAATTAGGTTCCCCTTATATGCCCAGCCCTCAACTCTATCCCTATTCCAAAACGTTGCAAGCATATATCACCGGAGTTGGGAGAATCTTGAAATTAGAAAATCCCGTCTACACCATGCATTTTTATTCTCTTTCTCTGTGCATTGTGATCTCATTCAGGTTTTGTTGTGGTGATTGTTTCAATCTGGTTTATTTCTGAAATGAATATAGATGGATATGAATTGGTTTTGTAGTAAAGTGAGCTGCAAAAGTAAAATGTATATTTCTGATTACTAATAGAGATGATTAACATTTTTACAAAGGTATTGACATCGGAAAATCCAACAGGGTGCTCCGTGGTGAGATGGAAACGAACCCGTACCTTTAATGTAGTATCCGCTAACCAGTTTCCAGCCCGCAAACAACCTCATACAACCACGGACACCTAAAAAAAAGCCTACAAATAAGAGTCACCTGTGGGACTCGAAAGTACACAAGGTAGGGTAGAAATTAGAACAATGAAGACTTCAAGATGAAGAACAACAACAAAAGCGTTGTTACATTCAATACAAAACATTAAAAGTCTAAAACGGACACATTTTGTACTGAAAAGTACTTGACAAGTCTCAACTTGTCTGAAAATTACTTACATAGTCTCGACTAAAGTCTCATTCAGTCTGAAATTTACTGAACCAGTCTCGACCCGTATCGACTAGTCTGGACCTGTACTGAAAGAGTCTCGACCTGTCTCGACCAGTCTGAACCTGTACTGTAAAGTATCGACTTGTCTCGACTAGTCTGATATGGTATTGATAGAGTCTCGACCAGTCTGATTTAGAACTGAAAGAGTCTTGGTTTTATTCGTATGTTTTTATACTATAGGGAAACGGGACAGATAAAGGGGAGGTTTGGGTACCCATAAACCGGTTTAACCCTACCGCTGGCTTTTGCTAGTGCCGATCCCGAGTTCCTATCGTTGTCTACGTTTGTCTTTCGTCTTATACGTGTTTTCTTGTGTAGTTCCCTTGCAAATTGTTGCATGTAATTATAATTTTTAGCCATTGTAGGTGTTACCTGTTATCCATTTTTAACATTGACTTGTCGCGACCAGTCTTAAGTTGTAAAAAATAGTCTTGATCATGGAAATCTCTTATATGCTTTGAATCAGAAAATTTAATGTTTAAAAATAAATTATTAAATCAACCCTTCATGCTGTGATTGCAAAATGTTCCTCAAATGATTTCATTAGTGCTATGTATAAAGTATCAAAAATTCTAAATTCACAATATCAGCCAGCATAACCATATGAGGAACAAAAACATAATAAACAGCAGTAGTTTCATACTACATTTATCAGTCCAAACACATTTGTATAGGAAACATACAAATAAAGAAAAAAGAAAAAGGAAAGAGAGAACAATTAATTGTCATGTGACACTTCTAAGACATCAAGGGAATATGATTTTACCTTGTTCGAAATTTTTGTTTTACTACTTTTTTAATTTTTTTTAACTTTGCAAAAGATTTTTATTTTAGAAAAGGAATTTTTTAAATCAATGTAATTAAAATTATAAATCATTAATTCCCCTTCAAATTCAATGTGTGTACCCCTCCTCAAGTTATGAAACATGTTGTTATGAAGAAATCATATTTAAGGTACATGTAATATTCACAGATGTCATATAAAATATTATATACTCATTTAAATATCTATAATCTGATTTGTCGGAATCGTGTCACATGACTTTTGAGATTTCGCTGGGTCAACCGGTTAGAGTTGGGTCGCATGGGAAGGTCAACCGATGAAAAAGAAAATTCGATATAATATAACAGTTACCACCTTAGATAATGTGTGAACCAACGGTTTCTCTCCACTCGAAATTTAGGTCACCATCGAGCAAGCTCTTTGGGTGACCCTATTATATCGGGGAGAGAAACCGCTGGGTCACACACTATATAGGGTCGTAATTGTATAAGTACATGCAATATACACAGGTGTTAATATATAAAACACACAATTTTTACTCACCTTTACCATGTTTGTTAATTGAAGGTGTAACTAATGATGGAAATAACCAAGTTTGCAATATACAATAATAAACAATTTATAGAAAATATAAGAAATATATGTTAAATTATCGTTATCTACACAAATAATCAAATTTGTGCATTTTATATTTATTCATTTTTTTCTTTTATTTATTAAGATAATAATTATATGCAAAGATTTTGGGGTTTGTTTTACTTAAACAAGAGAATATATTTGATATTTATAATAATTTTTGAGAAAAGAATTATTTATTTTTATTTCATTAACAAATTTCTAGATGCATTAATTCAGGATTTCTGTTATTTAACATATAGACCTTTGATCTTTTAATAAGTACAAAATGTATGTTATAACATGTCTGATGGTTCAATTTATTCACCAAAATGAAGTTAGAAAAACCCTTAAAAGTTTCTTAATTTTTTAATTGACACTTGATTTAGAATGTAACACAGGTAAGAATTTTTCAGTACTAATCCAGCCTGGTCGAGACAGGTTCAAACATGTCGAGATTCTTTCAGTACTAAATCAGACTGGTCGAGACAGGTCGAGACTTTCCAGTACAGGTTCAGTCTGGTCGAGACAGGTCGAGACTCTTTCAGAACTATATCAGACTAGTCAAGACAGGTCGAGACTGGTTCAGTAAAGTTCAGACTGAATCAGACCTTGGTCAAGACAACTTAAGTAATTTTCAGACAAGTTGAGATTTGTCGAGTACTTTTCAGTACTTTTCAATACAAAAAGTGGCCGTTTCAGACTTTTAGTGTTTTGTAGTGATTGCTTTGTTTTGTGTCATGTATATTTACTCCATGTCCCTTCATTGCGTATTACATCTCGAAAATGGTCATCTCAGTAATAAAATTTTCAGGGACGGTTTTAATTTCAAAATTATCAATTTCCCTAACATAAACAGTAATATTCCAGGTTATCCTGTTCACATAGTGTATGTTTAACAGGTGATTCGTTATGAGAGAGCTATCACAAATTATACAAACTTTCTCATTAGACATAGCTACAATGTATCTCCGTGATCGTCTCATTAAGAAATGAAGTTACTATGAGGTATGAGCAAAGCTCATTTTGAAGGCCTCATGGTGACTTGAAGATGAAGAACAACAATAAAAGCGTTGTTCCTTTGTTTGTTGTTACCATGTATTTGTACAGGCTTTGTCTTTATATGTAAAAATACTCCATATCCTTTCATTCGTTATTTAAGACTGGAGTTTGTCTCTCCTGCACTGTTGAGTCCGTGCGAGAGATGCATGCTCTCCATATATTTAAGGCATGCTGTAATTGTTCGCGAGATAACGTTTCATGCAAACATTATAGAAGTAATTTGGGAGGGGTTTATCGAAGTGTTAACGTGGCAAATTCACTCACAAATTGAATTTAGTCCGAAGAACTTTATTATTCCACTATATAATTATAACTAAGCTAATAACGAATTTTTATTGGCCAAGACTGTCACACGTGACTGTGAACAAAACATCGTGTCTCCCGCTTAACGTCGTGTCCAAATATCATATTCCCCTCATTCGAAATTCTCTAGATTTTACAAGAGTTATCATATAAATATTAGAGAGTGAATTTAAGCAATAGTAAAGAGGTGTTCCGAGTTAAGGAACAGCTCACTGCCGCCTAACCAGGTGTATTTGCTGAATAATAAGGTCTCAAAAGTACATTGTCACTATTATGATTATTTCAGTTGTGTTGTGTCAATTTCAAAAATCAATAAAACAATTTTATTTCAACAACGACAACTAAAGTGTACTTTTAGTTCTTGAGTCCTTATTACTTCATTAGATTTCCACCGATGGATGCAGTGGTCTTCGAATACAGGGGGATTCAGACGGAGTTTTGGGGTAAAAATTACTCCAGACGAGTTTTTGCGTTTTTGTCAATTTTTGCCTGAATTCTTCAAGATCATGAAATCAAAAAAATAAGAAAAAATGGAGGGCGGCAGAACCCACTTTGGAAACAGCTGCCTTCGGTAAATATGATTCCCTCGGGTAAACAAATCTTCATATCTCCAACATGCCAGGGAAATAAATGTATATTATATGTGAAGTTTGTTAAAGGCCGCGTTTACACATCCATAAACTCTCCAAAAACCTTTTTCTTATAATTCCAATCCCTTGAACTTAAAACAATGTAGTCAATGAATTTGACGTCACAATATTTGACACTTTTTTTCACCTCGGAATGTATTAGTGGGCAAGAAGCAATATCGAGAAATAACTTCTATTATGTTCATGGCATTGGCCAGTAAAATTGGACATTACTATAACCAATTGAATTATACTATTATACTTTCGAATTTTGGTATTTATTTTTGTATTTTCGAAATATAATTTTGACCACCGTTTTAAAGTGCCCACATCTCACTATTTTATAATGCCCTGTGTTTGTCTATATGTTTTATTAAAACAAACATGTTCAAGACCAATCTGAGCAAAATTTCCTCAATATGTTCGCTACACATTTCTGTCAAATATTAAAATACTTATTTATATGAGTGGTTATTTAATATTCCTATGTAAATTTGTTCGATCATTTTTATACTGCGTGTAAATATCATAATATATATAAATATATAATATATATATATATATATCTACAGTTTAATAGATTCACGAACGTGGTGTTTCGGATCTCAATTTAAGTCTCTGTGGACTAAGGGCGCTGATCCTCATCAGCTGCTCAACCCTGACAATCATAAGTTTCTATGTTTAGCAATATGCCTATATACAAATGTGATTTTCAACAACAGAGCAGTCATAACCTTACAAAACTTAAAGAGAACGGAAACTACCAAAACATAATGAAAATAGATTGAAAGAAACTTTTGAATCGACACATTGCTGATAAATGAAACACATGGCATTATAGCAATATATAAAAACAAGAACTGTGGTAAATGACACAGTACTGTTAATTTATCACCCTTCCTATGTTGTTTTTCCCTTATGTTATATTTCTAAAGTGTCAAATGTGATCTTAACAGAGCAAAATGCCACCCCAGAAATCTGTAAATTACTAAAAGAAAGAAATGTCCGTCTACCAATAAATTGAATGGAAACTTCTCTAAAACAAAACTGAAAGGCGGGACATACTAACATCAAAACTAAAATGAAAGGCGGGACATACTAACAAAAAAACTAAAATGAATAGAAAGAAAAACATTCTCAAATTGAAAACCAAACGAAATACTATGGCTACAGGTACTTCTGACTGGGATAGTGAAATGATGCAAAATATGGAAATGGATATCCCATCAGGACAACCAACACCACCACAGCCTACTATAATTCCAATTAATTTCAATTTGGAAATGGATGATGACTGTGATGAAAACAATGAAAGTGATGACATCCTTATCAATGATTGTGTTTAACAAATTGATGAATTGTTGGAATAAATTTCCAAATGAATACCGAAGCAAGAGCCAAAAATCGTATATCCAGAATACATGGCAATATAATGATTACATACAGACAGAGAACGTAAATGACGAAGACGTAACAAACAGTACATAAAACAAACGGCACAAAAATAAGGCACTTACAGTCCGAACCCCTTAAAAAACAGGAGTGTCATCCGGTGCTCCGGAAGGGTAAGCATGACCTGCTTCACATGTGACACCCGTCACACTGCAAGTGAAAAGTCCGGTGTAATGTCAAATTCGGTAAGTGTCAATCCAGTAATATCTTGGGGTCTATTGAATATGTCCATCTTCATTTGTGATACAGACACATTGTAGCGATCAGTCAATTCGTGATGACGACTATAAAACTTTTTGAGTGATGATAGTAACAGTGATTGAACATAACCCTAGCTAAGTAGCTTTTGAGATAGTAATTTTGCTCTGTTGATGAAATCAACATACACATTACATGCACGACAATACCGAATGAGCTGTGAAATGTAGACTCCATATGCTGGAGATGTGGGTAAATTACTACTCAAAAATGGGAAGTTCACAATTGGAAAGTCAAAATCATCACGTTTGTCATAAAGTTTGGATTTTAACTGACCCGATTTGTCGATAAAAGGTAAAGGTCCAGGTATGATGCTGATGTTGGTGTATCAGTTGTTTCTTTAATTTCCAGTTCATTGGGGTAGATGAGATGTAGATAATCCTTAAATCGAGGATTGTTTAAAGATAAAACATCATCTATGTAACGGAAACTGAAATTAAAGGACCTGGCAAGATTTTTCTCTTTCTTCTGGACAAGCTCCTGTATGAATTTTGCTTCATACGAATATAAAAACAAATCTGCCAGAAGTGGCGCGCAATTAGTCCCCATTGGTATACCAATTGTCTGTTGGAAAACGTGTCCTCCAAATTCGACAAATATATTGTCAATCAGAAATTCTAGCATGGCAATCACATCCTCCTCAGTATACTTTTTGTTTGAATCACTGGAAAGGAGACACTTCGTAGCAACGCTAATTAGAGACTTGAGGAGATTTCAAGAGGACGAGTTACCCACTTATGCAAGGGTATCTAATGCTACATTCTACCCCCAGTTTAAATCCGAAGAAACTGAGAAATTCTTCCGTAACAAAATCGTGGAATTAAACAAAAATACCAGGAGGGAATTCCGGGTTACTATGCTAAAGATTGCCAAGGAACTAATGGACAATCTAACCAAGGAAACGGAGGACATATGGAAAAAGGCTTGCTCCACATTAAGTAAATCTCAAAAGAGTGGAACTAACATTACCAAGCTTAATGACAAAGTGAACAAAATAAGAGAGAAATGGTCAACACTGTATAAACAGTCTGCTAATGGGGACAGAACTAACACAAAGTCAGAAGTGGAACACTCCGCAGTTACAAAACTAAAGAAGGAACTTAAAACAACTTAAGCGTAAGAATGAATGAGAGGGATCAAGGCAAAAGAGCAGGCACAGACATTACAAAAATTAAAAAAGAATTTGAGGAACTTAAAGACAGTTTCAGTAATAGAGGAAGACATGGGTATCGAGGTGGTCGAAGAGGCCCTTTTAGAGGACGGAGAGACTATTACTTTTAGAAACTTGTTACATTCGTGCCAATAAGAAAATGACGATAGCAAATGTGTAACAGTCACTAATAAATAGATTATGTTATTCAATGGATGTTAGTTATGCTTCATATATTGGTCAACTGAGGTAAAGTTTATAGATTTACACAGTTAATTTCTTATTACAGTCTGGCCAGATGATTGTAATTCCATTTATCTCTATTAGTCGTAAATAATGTCTTTACATAATCGCTGTTCATTCGGGACAATAATTAGACTATATGTTGCATTTTGGGTTTTATACCACTACATGAAAAGTCCGATTTACCAACCCAAGTAAATATATAGTAAACATAAGGAAAGACCGTTATTTACTCCTTGTTTACTCTTATGCGCAATTATTTGTTTAATATTTATAACCAACAAATATAAAAATTTGCTGATGTTTTACAAGGGTGAAAAACACCATTGAGACCGCAATGCCATTTGTATAATTGTTGGTGTGTAAATTATGCACAAGTGGGGATAAGTAATGGGTTTTACAGACGTATGTAAATTTTTGGGAAATATATCATATTTGACTGGGTAGTAAATTTTTTTATGCCCTAAAAATTTCATACGCAATTAAATTCAAATATTTGTGAAGGTTAGCAAATGGTTGTATTAACAATTATTTAAAACAACGTAAAGAATCAATTTTCCTGTTTATTTGCAACTGTGATAAAAAAATAAGTGCATGTTACATTTTCACAGCATACACAAATGCTTCGCAAATGAAACGGATTTGAGTATATTTACTGCATGTCATAAATGTGAGTGCAATGCAACATGTACAATCTACTTCAAACGGCTTTAAAGAGTTCGAAATGTTTATATTTACAACGTATAGAAAATGAGTGCAAATAAGTATATTTCAACATTAATTCATAATATATAGATATACACACATTTTTGATGCAATTATCTAAAAACAGCTAGTTCTTTAAAAAAATAAATGAGAAAGAATTGACAGAAAGAGTATTTTATTTGAAAGTATATATATATATATATTACTCAAATTGATTGAAAAGGTTGAGCGTGGCTTGATTCCGTGACCAGTCAGGTCAATCAGATAGAGTAATAACACTAGGAAACTTCTTCTTTATTTGTACAATACTGATAAATTTTATTATAGAAACAAAAACTGAAATCCAGCGCAAATGAAGTGCGATCTGCTTCGACGTAGAATTGATACACGTAACGATAATTTCGAGTTCATTTTCGACGAATAGGTATACGCACGAACAACGGACAGCTGCCAAATG
The DNA here is from genome assembly GCA_002080025.1 of Modiolus philippinarum. Classification (NCBI taxonomy): domain Eukaryota; kingdom Metazoa; phylum Mollusca; class Bivalvia; order Mytilida; family Modiolidae; genus Modiolus; species Modiolus philippinarum. Next base: position 24,755 of record MJUU01005470.1, read on the forward strand.
CCTTAAGCTCTCTACCGATAAACCGGTATTGAGCAATAATGTTGCACGAATGATAGAATATTTTTCCAAATCCGACACAGTGGCGTTATTCGATATCCAATATCCCTATATATATACTATTCTTTGCATCTTGTATGGGTGTACTAAATGAAACATCTCGTGTTAACTTGGAAATAGTTTGTTAGAATGTCCATCGAGATTTTTTCCGGTTATAATGAACTTGAAATAACCACATAAATAGTATGGTCACGGAAAAGAACG
>MJUU01005473.1:0-39225 GCA_002080025.1 Modiolus philippinarum
TATAAACAAACTTTGTCACAATGGTCCTTAGATGGTCCCTTCAAAAAACGGTATCTGCCAGGTCAGTACCTCATCCAAGATGGCCACCAGCGGGGATCATAGTTTTAACATTGGCCCCTATGGAAAAGACATTCAAAGATCTTCTTCTCAGAAACTACCAGTCCAATTATAACCAAACTTAGTCATAATGGTCCTTAGATGGTCCCTTCTAACAAAGGTATCCGGCATGTCCGTAACTAATCAAAGATGGCCGCCAGCGGGGAACATAGTTTTAATATTTGACCTATGGGAAAGACATTCAAAGATCTTCTTCTCAGAAACTACCAGTCCAATTATAACCAAACTTAGTCACAATGGTCCTTAGATGGTCCCTTCTGACAAAGGTATCCGGCATGTCCAAACTAATCCAAGATGGCAGCCAGGGGGGAACATAGTTTTAACCTTGGACCCTATGGGAAAGACAATCAAAGATCTTCTTCTCAGCAACTACCAGTCCAATTATAACCAAACTTAGTCACAATGGTCCTTAGATGGTCCCTTCCAAAAAAGGTATCCGGCAGGTCCATACCTCATCCAAGATGGCCGCCAGCTGGGAACATAGTTTTCCCATTGGACCCTATGGGAAAGGCATTCAAAAATTTTCTTCTCAGAGACCACCAGTCCAATTATAACCAAACTTAGTCACAATGGTCCTTAGATGGTCCCTTCTGAAAAAGGTATCCGGCAGGTCCATACCTAAACCAAGATGGCCGCCAGCGGGGAACATAATTTTCACACTGGACTCTATTGAAAAGGCATTCAAAAATCTTCTTCTCAGAGACCACCAGTCCAATTATAACCAAACTTAGTAACAATGCTCCTTAGATGGTCCCTTCAAAAAAAGGTATCCGGCAGGTCCGTACCTAATCCAAGATGGCCGCCAGCGGGGAACATAGTTTTAACATTGGACCCTATGGAATATACATTCAAAGATCCTCTTCTCAGAAACTACTAGTCCAGTTAGAACCAAACTAAGCCACAATGGTCCCACAATGGTCCCACAATGGTGCTTAGGTGGTCCCATCCAAAAAAATGTATCTGGCAGGTCTGTACCTCATTTAAAATGGCCACCATCTGGAACATAGTTTTTACATTGGCCTTATTGATTTTAAGGGGAACGTCTGCCCAGTTTTTTTTAATTTTTATTTGAATTGTGGTCTGAATGTTTTAATTTCAGCAATATGTATTACCTTGATTATAAGGGGAACCCCTGCCCAATTTTTTTTTTGAATAGTGTTCTGTTATGGGTTGTAATGGATGGTGGATCTTTGGGTTGCCATGGAAACCAAACAAGAATACTGTAATTTAAGAAAAAAAAAAGTATTCTACTAAATTTTATGTTTTGTTTTTCCTATTGGAAATGCCTTTTATCTATGTTAGCCATGGTCCAGGTGAGCGATACAAGATGGCCGCGAGCGGGGAACATAATTTAACAAAGGGACCCTATGGGAAAGGCATTCAAAGATCTCCTTCTCTGAAACTACTAAGCCAATTGAAACCAGACTTGGTCACAATAGTCTTTGTGATTTTTATGTTGGTTCCTCATCCAAGATGGCCACCAGCGAGGAACATAATTTAACATAAAGACCCTATTTGAAATGCATTCTAAGATCATCTTCTCTGAAACTACTGAGCCAATGGGAACCAAACTTGGTCACAATAGTCCTTGGGTGGTTTCCTTCAAAGCTTGTGACTTAAGTTTGTACGTCATCAAAGATGGCAACAATGCTTGAATATCCTCTCAGAAACTGTAACACCGGTGAACTGATGAAACATATGGATAATAATGGATGGTCTCCTGGTGACAGTGAATAAAAACAGTCACCAGGTGAGCCTCTAGTTTGAATCTGCAACTCCTTCAAAATACTAGTCCGATTCCAACCAAACTTTCAAGATATGTTGTTTACCTGGTGTAGTTGTGTACAGAATAAGAGGTTCACAGAGCCAAATTGGCTCATTTGTTAATCTGGTTTGTTTATCTGCATCTTCATCGCAACTATTAATCAGATTCCAACCAAACTTGCAGAATATGTTGTTCACCTGATCTTGTTGTGCATCTGATATATAAAATTATGATTTTACAGATTTTAGAGGTTCACTGAGCCAAAATAGCTCATTTGTTAATTCAATTTGTTAATGTGGAACTCCTTCAAAACTATAAGTCATATTCCAACCAACCTTTAAGAATATGTTGATCACTTGATATAATTGTGCACCTGATACTTAAAATTTTGATCTTACAGTTTTTGAAGGTTCACAGAGCCAAAATAGCTCATTTGTTAATTTTGTTTGTTAATCTTCGACTCCATCACAAATGTCTGTCAGATCCCAACCAAACTTCCAGTATATGTTGTTTATCAGGTCTGGTTATGCACATTATACCTAAAATTTTGTTTTTACAGATTAAAGTGGTTCGCCAAGCCAACATAGCTTATTTGTTAATTCAGTTTGTTAATCTGCAAGTCCCCAAAACTTTATTCATATTCTTAACAAATTTGCAAAATATGTTTTTCTCCTAATCTAGCCATGCACTTGATACTTACATTTTTAATTTTACAGATTTCAGAGGTTCACTGGGTTTTGGTCTGTCTGTCTGTCTATCTGTTTGTCTGTTTGTCCATAAAAACTTTAACATTGGGTATATCTTTTGAATGGTAAGTGATAGGGCTTTCATATTTTGCATGTGTATTCCTTGTGGCAAGACCTTTCAAATGTAATCCTCATTTGATATGATTTAACTTTTCAGTTGATACCAGATTTAATTTCTACAAATTTGGATGATATAGATGAACCAACACTAATAGTATACAGACTCTTTTTATATGTGGGATTTAAATTTTCAACGTGGCAGGGATATATGGCCACTCATACCAATCTGTGCTAAAGCTGGACAGCATAGATATCGCTTATGAGCATAATGGCACATTGATTTGTATACATTTGTTCAATAGGATCTGTAAGTCTCATCATGTGACACTGAGAATTCACAATAGAATTAGCATTTGGAAATGTTTCTCGCCAAAATAAGGCATTTGAACATTATGACATCCTAAGATTTGTTTGAAATGTCATGTATTTTTGTTAAATATGCAACCTCGGGGTACAATTTATGTACCTGAAAGTTTCGAAATTAGATGAGACTTACAGACCCTATTGAAGGTGTAATGAAATAATGTCAATCTACCATCAGGAGGTAGATCTAGGAAAAGGGACATAAATGTTTAAAATCACATGTATGTTTGTTTTTATCATTTTATAAATATAATCGAAGCTTATAAGTAATATGGATGATTTTAATTCTTTTTTCACATCAAGGCTTAAAATGATGAAATAGACTGTTTCAAACACAAATTATCTCCCTTAACCAAGGTCTACTACCTTAAACTGATGAAACTTCAAATCCACAAAATGCTTCGTTTTTCATTTGTATGTATAAGTACAGTAGGAAGAATTTAAGAGATATTACAATTGATTTTCTTTTTCAGGAAAAACACCAATAGAAAAGGCTGTCAAGTTTGGAAAGTTTGAGATGATCAAATTTTTACTGTATGCAGACTGTCAGTATGATATGGAACTGATCAAATCAGAAAGAATGAAATATCTATGTGAGGTTGTGCCTGTTTTTGGAGCCTGGATGTCTCATCATTTTGGAACTGTGAAAACTTTAAAAAGAATATGTAGATCTGCTATCAGAAATGCTACACCATCAGAAAATTTAAAAATTATACAATATTTAGACCTACCAGTCATGCTTAAAGATTATTTAATGTTCAAATCAATGTAGTTTTGTTTATTTAAAATTTTACAATCATAATACATCAGGTTTGGTCACATGATATTAAGACAACTGGTGAATACTTAAGAAATAATTAACAGTAGCTATATGTTTATATTATTTTGACCTTTGGCTGGCTCTTTATGGCAAATATTTTACACCAAGCGATCAGCGAGAGGTAAAACATCCCCATAAAGTGCAAGCCTGTGGGAAAAATAATATAAATACATGAATACTGTTAATTATTTCGTTTCTAATATGACATTCATAAGGTTTTGATTAAGAGAATTCGTCCTGGTGCATATGAATGAACGCCATTTTGTGCTTCTAGTTGGTATGTGACGTTGCAAAAACTGATGTAAAACTATCTATGATGTTATTGAAAGTAAAGTCATTTGTTGATGATGTTACCATAAGTATATATTATTTTTATCACGGATTTGGATACAAATCCGTTGAAGGCCCTCATTTTAGAATCAGCTGTATGATATAAGTTAGAGCATATAGGAACAAAGCTATTACATATCATTATTTTATGAGAAAATGCATGCTCATAGTTTTATTTGAAAAAAAAATCACATTTAATTTTTCCTCTCATCTTCCGTAACCATCTTCTCTTTAAAGGCCACAATTGGTTTTGCATGACCATGATATTTTTTTTAATGGTCTTACATCAGAAGGATTTAATGAAAATAAAATTGTGATTGTTGAAGCTTAATATACACTATCATGCTGAAGAAATTTTAAAGCAAAAAGACATTAAGGCCATGTATACACACTATTAGAGTGCAGAAGTAAGAACATATATTGTAGAGAACATTGTCATCCTTCTATGGTGGCATTTCTATGCAGAAATTTTAAAGCAAAATGACATTAAGGTAGTTGGGGTGTCTAAAACTGAGCATCTTTTATGCTCATCTGAGCAAAAACTCATAATTCAATAAGAATGTTGTCTAAATGATTTGTATGTCTTAAACACAAAAATTTAAATACATCTGAATAATAAGTTGCAAGTTTTTTTGAAAAATATTGCATATTTGAGAAAAATTCAAAAAGTTTTATCAAAGGGAGATAATTCCATACTGAAATACTATGGAATGTGTCAAATCTTCAAAGACGAACTAATTTTTCATGTTTCGTGATATAACTTTTCAGGTCTGTGACATATCTTTTTTATGTTTTTAAATTAAAGTTCGATATTAAATCAATAAATATAAAAAATCTGGAAAATTTGCATGCCTGCTTATAGGAAAAATATGCCCTTTAATTGTAGTATATTGCTATTTCCTTTAAAATTCTATTGTAAATATAGTGCAAAAAGGCCAAATTTGCCCAATATTTAGACCTCTTTATTGACATATCAATGACCCCCAATTTTTTTGCATATTTTTATAGCATATAGCTCAAAGTTTCATTGTACAAATTTTAAGAAATATTCTTTGTCAGAAACCAAGACACGCCAACTACCTTTATGCCACTTAGTATACACTCTTAGACAGAAGTAAAAACTGAAGAGAACAATGCCTTACTTCTGTTGTCTAATAGTATTATCATTTCTGTACCCTGGTAGTATGAAGTTAGTAATTTAATTGTTGGAAGCAAAATTGGAATAAACACAGATATATGATGTCAGTTTATATGTACAAGCTGTACTTGGATGCATTGTTTGAAGCAAAATTAGAATCAACACAGATATATGATGTCAATGTATTTTTACTTGCCGTACTCGGATATAAAAAGCAATGGTAAATATAACTAGAATGTAAGTTATCCCACTATACCAACAAAACTATATGACAAAAATTCCACAATAATAAATTTATTTTAATTATGCAAGGTTGTATTTAGGAGTCTTACTGTTGTTTTCTGTAATTATTTTGTTTATTGTGAACAAGATTGTTAACATATTGCTGATAGATACAGCACAGGTTTGTTTACTTTCTTGTTAAGATAGAAAAAAATACCAACTGATATTTTTATATGCAATAAGTTAAAAGTTAAATTTTTGCCCTGTTATTTTTGTAACATTAGATTACTGTTTTACCTTTGTATGCTCCATTCATTTTTGTAATTTATGTGTCTTCCATAACTTATTGAACATTTTAGAAATATTTATATATTTTAATGGTATATTTTTAATGAATTTTTATTTTGAATTAGAATACATTCTTGCATGACTTTTATGCAAAAAAAAATATATTATGATACATTGATTTTTTTATTTACTTCTAAATTATTGATTTGTTATGAATATACATATTTTGGATGGATCATATTTAGCCACATCAGATGTAGTTGTAATTTGTTAAACCGTACATTATATAACAGGTATGAAGAGAAGATGTCTATGATAAAAAAATATTTTGGTCGTTTTAGTTTTGTGATCTTTAATTTGTTTTTTATCATTGTAGAATGGTATCTGTAGACATTTGTCTCTGTTTGATATCTGTAAAGCTGCAGTCTGTCAGTCCGAATTTAAAAATTTAAATAGCAAGTACTTTTGCACAAAAAGGACTAATGGGGATTGTTTTAAGTATTATCGACTTCAGGATCATTCTGACTATAATCCAATTTATTCTTTCACATTCTCTCATTTAAAAACTGTCTGTGATGCACATAAAAAAAATTGACGAGTTCATTTATTGCCAAATTTTTAGACATATCTCAAAAACAAAACAATGAATCATATCAATGTTTTTTCATTTAAATCACCACTTTTCAATTTTCTTTGAAAAAAATCACACCAAAAAAACCATGGTGTTGATAAAAGGCCAAAATTAGATGACAAAACATTTGAATTAAGCTCCAAAAATATTCAAATCGTGGTTTATTAAACTTCTCAAAATGTATATATTTTGTGAATAATTGTCTACCAGGAATTTATGGATTTCTGTTGTTGAATTTCAAATTTATTATCCTATGGAACTATGTAGACTACAAATCTCTATGTCATGTAACTGGAACTTTTTCAGAGAAATTATTTCTACACTACTTATTAATTTTTATTTACAGTAGAACTTCGATGGCTTGAACTGCAATAACTCGACCACCATGGATGCCTCAAACTCTTTTTGTGGTCCCTTGGTTCAAATTCAAACAAAGTTTGACCTCGACATCTCGAACACCCTGTTGGCTCGAACTGTTTTCAACAGTCCCTTGGGTGTTTGAGCCATCGAAGTTCGACTGTATTTTAAGAACTTCATTTTGTATAAAAGCCTTTTTATACCCCCCCCCCCCCCCCCCCCCTCACCCTGTCTGTCTGTCTGTCCGTCCATCTGTCAGTATGTCTGTCAGTCTGTCAGTCCTTCTGTCCGTCCGTCTGTCCCTCCGTCTGTCCACACTTCTCGAAAGCGCAACTCCTCTTAAACCACTTGAAGGATTTTGATGAAACTTTACACAAAGGAAGGATACTATATGGAGATGTGTATGAAGGAATATAATTTTTGTCTGAAACCAGAAGGGGAGATAATTCAACTTTGAATTTTCGTTGATTCCCTATGTATGGGTTACCTCGTAAGCGCAACTACTCTTAAACCATTGGAAGGATTTTGATAAAACTTTACACAAAGGAAGGACACTATATGGACATGTGCATGAAGGAATATAATTATTGTCCGAAACCAGGAAGGGGAGATAATTCGACTTTGAATTTTAGTTGATTCCTTATGTATGGGTTACCTCGTAAGCGCAACTCCTCTTAAACCACTGGAAGGATTTTGATGAAACTTTACACGAGTGAAGAACACTCTATGTAGATGTGCATGAAGGAATATAATTATTGTCCAAAACGAGGAAGGGGAGATAATTTGACTGACTTTTCTTTGATTCCCTATGTATGGGTTACCTCGTTATCACATCTCCTCTTAAACCACTTGAAGGATTTTGATGAAACTTAAGACAAGGGAAGAACACTACATGGAGATGTGCATGAAGGGATGTAATTATTGTACGAAACCAGGAATGGCGAGATAATTTTACTATGACTTTCGTTGATTCGTTCTGTAATGATTTTTTTCAAAGAAATAATTTAAAGCATAGGTATTGTGAAATCAAACTGTTGGAGATACACTTTTTTCATTGTTATCCTATTGAAAAGTTGTTTTCAAAGTGCTGTAATGTAATTTCTCTAATGCTTATGATTTTTGTGCAAAATGTCAAATAGGCTAAAAAAAGAGTGAATTTTATATTTGTCTGATTTCGACATAGTATTTTTATTGGAACCCTTGTGAAAAGTTCTTTCTTGAATATTATATCATTGTGTCTATACTTTTATTGTACTGTGTCCACACCTGTATTGTGTCCACACTTACTGTGTCCACACCTGTATTGTGTCCACACCAACTTAAATTTGCACTTAACATATCGATTCAGGGTTCAATGAGCGGGGGTTATATTTGGCTGCCATTCGGTGACAGCTCTTGTTTTGACTTGTTAGGTTTTAACATTGATATCTTTTTGAGGACAAAGATAGTTTTGTTCCAAACATAAAGTGTTTTATGTGTTAGTGCTTGTTTTTGAAATCAAAATAAATCTAACATAATTAATCTTGAGTTAGGTTAGTCGCCTAATAAAGCATTCAATACATGTTTATAAGAATATCTTAGTTTTAGTCCTTTTAAGGCCACCTAGCCTAAATGGCCATATGAGCTTTAGCTAATGCTTGGCGTCCATCATTCTTATTCTGTGTGTCTGTATAAACATTTTGGAAATCTGAAGCAGGCTGTCTTCTTGAAATATTGCTTAATTTAACTAATGACTTAAAGGCAATTCTAGATATTGCACATCTGACGTGTTTAAAAAGGAGCGACATTGATTAATCTGCATTTTAAATTAAATCTGGTCGCCGATATTTGATTAATGACCTTTTTTTCAAATTTTTATACGCCCGTCTTTCACGGGACGTATTATGGTATACCGGTGTCCGTCCGTCCGTCTGTCCGTCCGTCCGTCCACACGTCGTACTCTAACTAGAGAACGCTCTGAACATTTTTCTTGAAACTTTGCAGGATTGTTGGGTATGACGGAAGAAAGCTCCTATCATTTTATTTTGTCGTCGGATTTTTCGTTCCAGAGTTATGGGACTTTGATTATATGAAAAAAGCTTGAAATTGCAATTTTCGTCCACATGTCGTACTCTAACTAGAGAATGCTTTGATCATTTTTCTTGAAACTTTGCAGGATTGTTGGGTATGATGAGAGAAAGCTCCCTATCGTTTTATTTTGTTGTCAGATTTTTAGTTCCAGAGTAATGGGACTTTGATTATTTGAAAAAAGCTTGAAATTGCAATTTTCTTCCACATGTCGTACTCTAACTAGAGAATGCTGTGATCATTTTTCTTGAAACTTTGCAGGATTGTTGAGTATGACGAGAGGAAGCTCCCTATCGTTTTATTTTGTTGTTGGATTTTTAGTTCCAGAGTTATGGGACTTTGATTATTTGAAAAAAGCTTGAAATTGCAATTTTCGTCCAAATGTCGTACTCTAACTAGAGAACACTTTGATCATTTTTTTTGAAACTTTGCATGATTGTTGGGTATGACGAGAGGAAGCTCCCTATCGTTTTATTTTGTAGATGGATTTTTCGTTCCACAGTTATACTACTTTGATTATTTCAAAAAAGTATGAAATTGCAATTTCTGTCTACACATCGATATTCTTTTATTTTAAGACATCACTACCCCTAAAACAATATACATTTTTGACTGTTTAATATCAGATGAAATAATTGATATATATCGGAAGTCCCTTGTCATGTTTGTTCATATGGAGTTTTTAATTTCAAGAATCATTTAATCAGTTTGCTTTAAAGTGGGGACGGGCGTATCATGCGCTCTTGGCGCAGCTGTTTATTAAGGATATATTTCATTCATTGAATTCATTTTCCTAAAGTAACAAGAGAAAGAGGTTTGTTTGTTATTTTGTTTTTACTTTTTATCACAGTTTTGTATTTTTGCAAAACTTTCATGAAGTTTAGAAAAAACATTCATATTACTGTTTTTATATTTTTTTATTGATACAGCAAAAAAATTAAAGAAGGACTTGAAAGTTTTTTGGTGCTGGAATGCTTTGATATTTAGTATTAGGGTAAGAGGTTTATAGTGTTAAGTCATCAAAGTGAAAATGGTATAGTAGGTCACAATAAAAAAGTCAAAGTACACCAAATGTACAAATTAAAAAAAAACAACTACAAATATCAAAAAGAAAAAGAAAGTCAAAAGCCCTAGTTTTCAGCCATGCAACCTTCTACTATGGACAACTGGGCAGAAAATTTAAAAAAAGATGTTACAAGAACCAGAGAAAGCTATCAACTGACATGTTACAAACATTTCCTGTGAAAATCCTGAGCATTGTCAAAAAACGAAAATAAAACCATTTGAATTCTGTACTATGCAAACAGGCAATTTCAGATGGAGAAGTAGGATCATGAAATAGACTGTTTCTTAACATTTATGCCAAAGGGTCGAACATTCCCAAGAAAATTGATATAATTTCTTATTCAAGGAACTGTTGTTGTATCTTGCCTGCACTGGTTTGTATAAGGACAGCTACATGCTGTGGTCCCCTTAAAAAATATCCAGCAGGTCAGTCCCTCATCCAAGATTGCCAAGATGGCCAGCAATAATGTATTGCACTACATCCCCTATATGGAAAACACATTCAAAGGTCTTCTTCTCGGAGGCTTTTCATCCAATTTAGTAGTTAGTAACAATAGTCCAAGTTCCATAAAAAATGACTGTCAAAAACAAAGGCAGATTTCATTGCACTAGTGAGCATTCAGTTACTCTATGCGACATGTTAGTTCTGCTCTAAAACGCTGATAAGTCACCACTTGAGGAATCTTAATTAGAATCGAAGATTCAGGGGCAGTATAGTTTTTGGTCTGTCTGTCTGTCTGTGTGTCTGTCTCTTTGTTTGTTAGTTTGTCTACAAAAAACTTCTTTCACATTGGGTATATCTTTTGAATAGTAAGTGATATGGCTTTCATAATTTGCATGTGTATTCCTTGTGGCAACACCTTTCAAACAATGCTATAATTTGTGACCTTGACCTTGACATGTGATGGACCTTTTGAAAAACATTTATAAACTTTAATATTGGGTATATCTTATGAATGATAAGTAGTGTGACTTTCATAATTTGCATGTGCATTGCCTGTGGCAAGACCTTTTAATGAATCAGAATTATTAAATTTGGCCTTGTGACCTTGACCTTGGCATATTAACAACTGCAGAAAAACTTTAACCTCGAAAATTTTTTAATTGTGAGTGATGTGGCTTTCATGTTTTGCATGTGCATTCCTTGTGGTAAGGCCTTTAAATTGATAACAGAATATTTTACATCTTGATCTTGGCATATGACCATATTCAAAAACTTTTTTAACATTGGACATTTTAAATGGGCATTGGCCAAAGGGAGATAAGTCAAATTCATATGAGGAATATCTGCAATATTTTGATGACATTGCATCAGATTTAAGTCTTTAAGGACCCTATGGAAAATTCATTCAACCATCTTCTCCTCTGAAACTACTGGGCAAATGAGAACCAAACTTGGTCACAATAGTCCTTTGGTTGTCCCTTAAAAGTTTGTGATTTTTATATATTCATCAGATAGCCACCAGCGGAGAATATAGTTTTAACATAGGACCCTATGGGAAATATGGGATCTTCTCCTCTTGAACCACTGAGTCATTTGGAAATAGCCATCACCTGGATGAACTTAGTTTAACATAGGACCCTATGTGAAATGCATTCAAAGATCTCCCCTGAAATAACTGTGCCAATTAGAACCAAACTAGGAAACAATAGTCTTTTGATGGTCCCCTTGTGATTTTTATATCCTTACTTCATCCAAGATGGCTACCAGCCCATAACATAGTTTTAACACTAGACACCTATGGGAAATCTTCTTCTCTGAAATTACTGCGTCAATGAGAACCAAACTTGGTCACAATAATTCTATGGTGGTCCCCTTTGAAATTTCGGATTTTAATGTTCGTACCTTATCCAAGATGGTTGCCATCAGGCAACTTACTTTAGTTTGGACTCTATAATATTCATAGGTCTTCTCTGAAACCACCAAGCCAATTAGAAACAAACTTGATCACAATAGTTGTTTAGTGATACCCTTTAAAGTTTGCAATTTTGTCTCTCCCGCGACGAAAGTGGCAGAAAGTGAGACATAGGTGTGCAAAGTATGACGGTGGCGACGACGTTAACTCCGTTTATTTTATAGAACCCTTTGATAAAGGATCTTTATATTTGGTGTATTATAAGTAACTTTCAGCAAACACTATCTAATGGACAGAAAATCATTTGACCTTGACTTATATTTCGCGGTCCAGTGTCCAGGTTAAGCTTTTTTTAGTCTGTTTCTCAATAACTACAAGTGGTTAGTCGATGATATTTGGTATAAAGCTTGGTTTTGGTTTGTACATGACAGTCTGCCATATGGCTTTTGACCTTGATCTCAATTTCATGGTCCAGTGCACAGATTAAGATTTTTTGCTAAAGTCCGTTTCTCAATAACTATAAGTATATGATATGTCAATGATATTTTGTGTATAGCTTGGTCTTGCTAAGTACATGTCAGTCTGCTATATGGTTTTTGATTCAGTCCGGTGCACAGGTTACTGTAAACGGGGAAATTTTCGCGGCAGTTTTATTTTCGCGTTCGTAATGGAAGCGCAAAAATAAAACGGCGGGAATATACTTGTCTATTATTGAAGTCAATGGTCAACAATTTGGTAGCGCGAATTCAAAACTGGGCGAACTAAAATCCTGTCAATTAACCGCAAAATAAAGACGGCACGAAAATTTCCCCGTTTACAGTAAGTTTTGCTTAAGTCTTTTTGTCTATTCAAAATAGTTACGGGCTGTAAATCAATGATATTTGGTTTATAACTTGGTCTTGCTTAGTTCATGACAATCTGTCAAATCATGGCTTAATATAATTTTCAACAGGTGTTCAACACCCTTGATAGGTCATAAATCAATTAGATCATTGTCTGTAAATTATCGCTGTCAAAATAATTTACTTCCGTGTTTGTCACCTGTGTTGTTTACCATGATTGTGTTACCTGTCGCCGACATCAGGAAATCGATAACTGATAAGTGGCATGTTATGTATATTTCCAAAACTGAAAAATGAATAATGATTTTTTTTTTGTTAGATTTCTATTTTTCCGTGGGATTTCAATATCACGCCGTGAGACCGTTAGGTGACCCAAATTTCCGTGACTTTTTGTCTCACGGCGTGAGATATCACATGTATACTGATTATAAGACAATGATCTTTCATAGGATTCATTGCCTTGTTGAGTACTACCAAAATTATTGACAATGAGGTGGCTTTGACCTACATTTTATGCTTCAGTGACTTTGGTTGAGTTTTGATTTAAAGTCCATTTCTCGACAACCATCCATTATAACACAGTGATCTTTCATCAAATTAATTGCTTTGATGAGTACTACCCAAATCATTGACAATAAGGTGGCTTTGACATACATTTAAGTCTTCAGTGACTTTGGTTAAGTTTTGCATCCAAGTCTATTTCTCAACTACTATGTATTGTAGCGTCATGATATTTTACTGTAACATTCATTTAAAGGAGATCTGGCTATTTCACAACTAATTTGGTGTCCATGACCTACATTTTAAAGATGAATGATTTTGTTTAAATTTTGCATTTCATCACTTCAGTGACAGGAAGTCATTTTATCAATGATTGACTTGGGTTTATCTGTTTACAATAAATTTATTGACGGGGCATTCATGTCTAACAGACACATTTTCTAGTTCTCATCAGTTTTAGTGACCAAGCAGGGACAGTCGAGACATCTATTATGGTCCACACTTGTTATGTTTGTACCTCATCAAAGATGGCCACATGCCCTCAATTATTTCAACATAGGACCGAATCGGAAATGCATTTGAAGATCTTTTCCTCTGAAACTACTGAGTCAATTAGAACCAAACTTGGTCACAACAGTCCTTGAGTAGTCCCCTTCAAAATATGTGATTTTATGTTCGTACTTCATCTTAGATGAACATATTTACCATAGACTTCATGGGAAATGCATTCAAAGATCTCCTCTGAAACTACTGAGCCAATTCGAACCAAACTTCTTAATATTCCACTGATGGTCCCTTTCAAAGTTTGTGATTTTTATATTTGTACCTTATCCAAGATTGCTGTCAGCGGGAGACACAGTTGAAAATAGGACCCTTTTTAAAGTGCATTGAAAGATCTTCTCATCTGAAACTGCTCGAACAATTTCAGTTCAATTTTGACAAAAAAATTCCTTGGTTGACTTTCTTCAAAAGTTTCGAATTTTATGTTGGTATCTCATCCAAGATAGCTTCTGGCTGTGAACATAGATTAACACAAGAAATTGTGCAGCATTGGACCCAGGTGAGCGATAAAGCTCTTGAAGGCTTTTCGTTGGTATGAAAAGTCAAGACTATTTTCTTTGTATCAGAAGTTGATTTTTTATATCAGAAAATGGCTTTTTGATATCAGAGATTGTTTTTTAGCTCACCTTGCTGAAGCCACGGTGAGCTTTCACCATCACTTGGCGTCTGTCGTCCGTCCTTCCTTCGTTCATTCATCTGTCTATTGTTAACTTTTTATTCAAAGATCTTGTCCTCTGAAACCGCTGGGCCAATTGGAACCAAACTTGGTCACAATAGTATTTGCATAGTCCACTTCAAAGTTGTGAATTTAACATTCCTACTTCATCAAGGATAGCCTCCATCGCTGAACAGAGTTTTAACATAGGATCCTATGGGAAATGCATGAAAAAGATCTTCTCCTTTGAAACCATTGGGCAAATTTAAACCAAACTTGTTCACAGTAGTCTTTGGTCGTCCCTTTCAAAGTTTGGGATGTTTTTGTTTGTACCTCATCCACGGCCGCCACCGTGGAACATAATTTTAAAATAGGACCCTTTGGGAAACGCATTCAAAGATCTTCTCCTCTGAAACTCTAAACTTGGTCACATTAGTCCTTTGGTGATCTCCTTCAAAATGTGATTTTTATGTTTTTACCTCATCCAAGATAGCTGCAAGCGTAGAATGTAGATCAATATAAGACCTTTTTGGAGATGCATTCATAGATCTTTTTATCTGAAACCAACGAAACAATTCGAACCTTACTTTGTCACAATAGTCTTCAATTGATGTAGGATCTAATTTTGGTCCATAGGTAGCTTACAGTAAATCCTGTCTAACAGACACACAAACATGTAACCTTGACTTATATTTCGTGGTACAGTGCTCAGATAAAGTTTGTTTTGCTTCAGTCTGTTTCTCAATAACTTAAAGCTATTTGTCAATGAAATTTGGTATATATTTTGGTTGGTACATGTCAGTCTGCTATATGGCTTTTGACCTTGACCTCAATTTCACTACCCATTGCAGTTTTTTTTTTTTGCTTATGTCTGTTTCTCAATACCTACAAGTTATAATTCGATGATATTTGGTTTATAGCTTGGTCTTGAGAACTACATGTCAGTCTCAGTCTGCTATATGGCTTTTGACCTTGACCTCAATTTCACGGTACAGTGCTCGGGTTCATTTTTTTTGCCTTAGTCTGTTTCTCAATAACTAAAAGTGGTAAGTCGATGATATTTGGTATAAAGCTTGGTTTTTGTTAGTACATGACGGTCTACCATATTGCTTTTGACCTTGATCTTAATTGCATGGCCAGTGCACAGGTTAAGTTTTTTTTGCTTAAGTCTTTTTTTGTCTTTTCCAAATAGCTACAGGCTATAAATTAATGATATTTGGTTTATAGCTTTGTGCTCAGTAGTACATGTCAGTCTGCCATATGGCTTTTGGTCTTAACATCAATTTAACGGTTCATTACCCAGGTTAATTTTTTTCTTCAGTATGTTTCTCAATAACTACAAGTGTTATGTCAATGATATTTCATATATAACTTGGTCTTGCTTAGTTCATGACAGTCTGGCATATGGCTTTTGACGTTGACCTCAATTTCATGGTCTAGTGAACATGGTTAGGTTTCTCACATAACACATATTATTCTTTACCTCTAAAGTTATTCAGAATCATATCTAATATGAAAAAATTACCATGTTTACTAGACAATGAAAATAATGTGAAGGTCAAAATCCATATTGCAAACAGTCATGTACTACTCAAGATGTCAAATATCATTGCCCTACCACTTACAATCAGTTATTGAGAAACTGATCCTATCAGGGTTGCTCTTAAGTTATGGTTTTTGACCTCTACCTAAATTTCTTGGTCTAGTGAGCATGTTGATTTTTTCTGATAAGGTCAGTTTCTTTTTAACTATTCGTGGTATGTCAATGATATTTGGTACGTGGGTTGGTTAGTACATGACAATCTGCCATATGGTCTTCTTCTGAGACCTAAATTTCATGGTCTAATGAAATTGTTAAGGACTCTCAGTATATGTTAGTAGTAGGTCGATGATATTTGGTATGTGGGTTGGTCTTTGCTAGTACTTAACTGACAATAGAAGTTATGTCAGTGGCCTCAATTTCATCAATTTCATGGTCTATAGTGATCAGTGGTGAGTATGTTATGTTTTTCTGACTAGGCCAGTTTGATTGTTCTCATCAGTTTTAGTGATTGAAGAGTCCAAGATAGCTGCAAGCGAAGAATATAGTTTTATATAGGACCTTTTTGGAGATGCATTCAAAGATCTTTTTCTCTGAAACCAACAAAACAATTCGAACTTTACTTGGCCACAGTAGTCTTACGTTGGTCCCCTTTAGAGTTGATGGCTCATGTCCTGACCTCATCCAAGATGGCCGCCAGTGTGGAACATTTCTTTAACATAAGACCCTATTGGAAATGTAATCAAATATCTTCTCCAATAGAACTTTTGATGTAATTGGAACAAAACTTAGTCATAATAGTGCTTGGGTAGTCAACTAGTTTCTGATTTCTATGTTTGTACCTTATTTAAGATGGCCGCCAATATGGAACATAATTATATCATAGGACTCTAAGGGGAATACATTCAAATATCTCCTCTGAAACTACTGAGCCAATGGGAGCCAAACGTCTTTTGGTGGTCACTTGGCGTCTGTGGTCCATCCTTCCTCCGTTCGTCCGTCTGTATATTGTTAAATTTTTATTCAAAGATCTTGTTCTCTGAAACCACTTGGCCAATTGGAAAAAACTTTGTCACAATAGTCCTTGGATAGTCCACTTCAAAGTTTTTGAGATCTTCTCATTTAAAACTACTGGGCAAATTTAAACCAAACTTGGTCATAAAAGTCTTTGGGTGGTCCTCTTCAAAGTTTGGGATGTTTTTGTTTGTACCCCGTCCACGGCCGCCACCGCGGAACATAATTATAAAATAGGACCCTTTGGGAAATGCCTTCAAAGATCTTCTCCTCTGAAACTACTTGGACAATCATAACCAAACTTGGTCACAATGGTCCTTTGGATATCTCTTTCACAGTTTGTGATTTTTATGTTTTTACCTTATCCTAGGTAGCTGCAAGCGCTGAATGTAGTTCTATATAGGACCCTTTTGGAGATGCATTCAAAGATCTTTTTCTCTGAAACCAACAGACCAACTTGAACCTTACTTGGTCACAATAGTCTTTCGTTGGTCCCCTTTAGAGTTGGTGACTTATGTACTTACCTCTTTCAAGATGGCCGCCATTGTGGAACATAGTTTTAACATGGCACCCGATTTGAAATGTAATCAAAGATGTTCTCCAATTGAACATCTGGTGTAACTAGAGCAAAACTTCGTTATAATAGTGCTTTGGGTAGTCCACATCAAGGTTTGTGATTTCTATGTTTGCGCCTTATTGAAGATGGCCGCCAATGTGGAACATAATTATATCATAGGACCCTGTGGGAAATGCATTCAAATATCTCCTCTGAAACTACTTAGCCAATGGGAACTAAACGTCTTTGGGTGGTCCCCTTAAAAGGTTATGATTTTTGTTTTCGTACATCACCCTAGATGGTCGTCAGTTAGGAAGATAGCTTTAACATAGGTCCCTATTTGAAATGCATTCAAAGGTATCCTTCTTTGGAATCACTTGGCCAATTTGAACCAAACTTGGTCACAATAGGCCTTTAGTCGTTTGGCGATCCCTTCGTTTCTGATTTTTGTCTCGCCAGCGACAAAAGTCTCAGACAGCGATACATAGGCATGCAATGTATGACCAAGCATGGTCACAATAGTCTTTGGGTGGTCCCTTCAAAGACTGTGGTTTTAATGTTTGTACCTCATCGAAGATGGCCGTCAGAGTGGAACAGAATTCTATCATAAAGGCCCATGGGAAATGCATTCTAAGATCTCCTCTGAAACTACTGAGCCAATGAGAACCATACGTTTTGGATGTTCCTCTTCAAAGTTTGTGATTTTTATGTTCGTTCCTCATCCTAGATTGTCGTCAGTGCGGACGATAGCTTTGACATGGAACACTATTTGAAATGCATTCGAAGATCTCCTCCGCTGGAGTCACTTGGCCAATTTGAATTAAACTTGGTCACAACAGCCCTTTAGTCGTTTTATGATCACCTTCAAAGTATCTGATTATTGTCTCGCCCGCAAAGAAAGTCGCAGAAAGCGAGACATAGGCGTGCAAATTATGACGGCAGCGGCAGCTGCAACGGTGTAAACTCAAGTTATTTTATAGAACCCTTTGATGTAGGATCTGTATATTTGGTCCATAGATAGCTTACAGCAAACACTATCTAGCTGACACAAAGTTTTGTGACCTTGACCTACCGGTATATTGCGCGGTCCAGTTCTCAAGTTAACATTCATTTTTGCTCAAGTCTGTTTTTCAATAACTACAAGCTATAGGTCAATAATATTTGGTATATAGTCTTGGTTCATACATGTCAGTCTGCCATATAGCTTTTCACCTAGACCTCAATTTCATATTCCAGTGACAATGTTATTTTTTTTTGTGCCAAAGTCTGCTTCTCAATAACTACAAGTGATAAGTCAATGATATTTGGCATATGGCTTGTTCTTGCATAGTACATGTCAGTCGACTCAGTTTCATGGTGGGGTGAACATAAGTTTTTCTAAGTAGAACAATTTCTCAACAACTGTAAGTTATAGGACAATGATATTTGGCATGTATGTTACCTTTCAGGAGTACATGATTGTCTCCCATATGGATTTTGATCTTGTCTTCAATTTCAAGGACTAGAAAACATTGCTAAGTTTTTCATATTAGATCTGATTCTGAATTACTATAGGTGGCAGGGCAATGATATGTGTTATGTAGGTTGCTCTTAAGTAGTACTCTGTGTTTTTACTGTGACAGTCGGCGTAAATTTCACGGTCTATTGAACTTGTTAAGATTCTCATTATGTTTTGGTTGTAGGTTGATGATATTTGGTATGTGGGTTGGTCTTTGGTAGTAAATGACAGTCGACCAAAAGATTTATGTCTGTGACTTCAATTTCATTGTCTGTAGTGAGCATGTTTTGTTTTTCTGATAATGCCAGTTTGACTTTTCTCATCATTTTTGGACCAAGGAGGGACGGGTGAAATATCTATTAGGGTCCACACTTGTTATGTTTGTACCTCATCCAAGATGGCTGCAATCGGAGAATATAGTTCAATACAGGACGTTATTGGAGATGCATTCAAAGATCGTTTTCTCTGGAAAAACCAGACCATTTGTGAACAAATTTTGTCACAAAGGTCTTTCCTCTGAAATCAGTGGCCAATTCGAACCAAATATGGTCAGAATAGTCCTTTGACCCCTTCAACGTTTGTGATTTTTATATCTGTACCTCATCCAAGAAGGTCGCCAGAAAAGAACATAGTTTTAACATAGGACCCTATGGAAAATGCATTCAAAGTCCTTCTCCTCTCAACAAATGAGTCAATGGGAACTAACATGGTCACAATAGTCTTTGGGTGGTTCCTTCAAAGTTTGTGATTTTAATGTTTGTACCTCATCCAAGATGGCCGCCAGTGCGGAACAGAATTGTATTTTAGGACCCTATTGGAAATGTATTCGGAGATTTTCTCTTCTGAAACAGCTGAGCCAATGGGGACCAAACATCTTTGGGTGGCCCCCTTCAAAGTTTGTGAGTTTTATAATCGTACTTCACCCTTGATGGCCCTCAGTGGAAAGATAGCTTTGACATAGGACCCTATTTGAAATGCATTCAAAGATCTCCTCCTCTGGAATCACTTGGCCAATTTGAACCAAAATTGGTCACAGCAGTCCTGTAATCGTTTGATGATCCCCTTTGGGCGCAGAACACATTTTTTTTCCAACGTCACTTAAGTAAACAGTTGGGTTACACCATCCCCCACTGTAGGATTTGTTTTTCTTTGCAAACATGGATTGTTATGTACCAAAACAATGCTCTTGATGTGGACTTTACTTTGAAATAAAAATAAATATGATATCAAATTCTACAAGTGGAAGCCATGGTATACACACATTGACAAAAAAAACTGTTCCATGTGCTTCAAAAATACCAAAACAAACCATTTTCAGCCATTCAAAACAACATTTTCCACGAATATATGGGGTTCAAACTATGTATCCCTCTAAAGGACAGAACATGAGTATTCTAAAAATTGGACTTTGAATGGGGGTTGATCTGCTCCGAAGAAAGTTATTTTTCCTCAAAGTACAAGCTGAAAAATGTGCGTTTTTCACAGGATGCAAATATGGAGTATAGTCTCCCCTTCATTGTTTACGTTTAAAATAATCTTAATTAATTCTAAATTTTTATCTATATCATTTAAAATTAAAGATAGGCATGCTACCTAGCAAATTGTCATATAAACTTGATTTTTATCTGTTAAAACTGATATATAATAAAGTAAAACCTAAAACCAGGAGTACACACTCCGATAAGTACCTAGTAAAATTTACGAAACTGTGGCCAGCTCACTTCAAAGTTTTTGATTATTGTCTGGCCTGCGACGAAAGTCGCAGCGAGACATGAGCGTGCAAAGTATGACGGCGGCGGCTGCGACGGCGTAAACTCAAACTAATTTATAGACCCTTTTAATAGTGGTCTTTATATTTGGTCCATAAATAGCTTACAGCAAACCTATTTCGCGGACACAAAATTATTTGACCCTGTTCTATATTTGGCTGTCCCAGGTGCCCAGGTTAGGTTTATTTCTTTGCTTAAACCTGTTTCTCGATAACTACAAGCTGTATGTCACTAGTATTTTGTATATAGCTTGGTCTTTGTTAGTACATGTCAGTGTACCCTATCATCGGGCTTTTGACCTTGACATCAATTTCTGTTCCAGTACCAAGGTTGATTTATTTGGGGGCTTTAGTCTGTTTTCAATTACTACAAGTGATAAGTCAATGATATAGCTATATAGCTTGCTCTTGGTTAGTACTTGTCAGTCTAGCATATGGCTTTTGACTTTGACCTCAATTTCACAATCCAGTACCCAGGTAAATTCTTTTGTTTATGTCTGTTTTTCAACAACTACAAGTCATAAAACAACGGCAGTAGAATACCGAAGGAACAAGGGAAGCGATGACTACAAAACTCGAAGTCCAAAGACATGGCAGAAACGGTAACAGATAAAAACAAAGACAAAACATAAGTCAATGATATTTGGTATATAGCTTGGTGTTGGTTAGTACATGTCAGTCTGCCATATGGCCTTTGACATTGACCTCAATTTTACGGTCCAATGCCCAGGTTAAGGCTTTTTTTTCTTTTGGTTTGCTAAAGTCTATTTCTCAAAAACCCTTTTCCAAANTGTAATCTTTTCCTGGATTTGAACTTTCCCATCAAATGGGGGTATAAACACTCTTCGCTTCCGGTTATCACTTGTACGGTTGGCTAACAAAACGCAACTTAAACCCTGAATACATTTTAATTATAACAAAATTGGTGCAGTGTCACAGTGAACCATAGTAAACAATGACTTTGCTATCTAAATGTGAACAGTTTTATGAACTGTGTTCAGGGTTGGGTTGATAACCGGAACTGTATATTTGTATTCAAATTCCAAAACCGAAGGGCGGACCATATGATTTTTTAAAAAGGTCTATGAGTGATATGTCGATGATATTTGATATATAGCTTGGTCTTGGTTAGTACATTTCAGTCTGCCATGCGACTTTTTACCTTGACCTCAATTTCATGGTCTAGTGAACAGTTACATAAATTTCACGGTTCAATGAACTTCTGAAGATTCTCAGTATTTGTTAGGTAGGTTGATTATATTTGGTATGTGGGTTGGTCTTTGGTAGTACATGACAGTTGACCATATGACTTATATCTGTGACATCAATTTCAAGGTATATTTTTATGCCCCGCCCACGAATGTGGAAGGGACATATAGTGTTACCCTTGACCGTCCTTCCGTCCGTACGTCCGTACGTTCGGTTAAGTTTTGCGGTAAAGTCCATTTCTCAGAAACTAAGAGGTAGAACAATGATAATAGGTCAGTAGGTAGATCTTTGATAGTACTACATAGTTCACTAGGTACTTTGACTCTTTAACCTATATTTCATGCTTGAGTGACTCTGGCTCAGTTTTATGTTTAAGTCAATTTCTCAACAACTATACATTATAGGACAATGATATTTTATCAAATTAATTGCCTTGATGAGTAATACCCAAATCATTGACAATTAGGTAGCTTTGACCTATATTTTACGCTTCAGTGACTTTGGTTAAGTTTTGCGTTAAAGTCCATTTCTCAAGAACAATACATAATAGGACAATGATATTTCATGAAATTGATTGCCTTGATGACTACTACCCAAATCAGTGACAATAAGGTGGATTTGACCTACATTTTTCGCTTCAGTGACTTTGGTTAAGTTTTGCGTTTAAGTCCATTTCTCAATAACTACACATTATATGACAATGATATTTCATCAAAGTAATTGCCTTGATGAGTACTACCCAAATCATTGACAATTAGGTATCTTTGACCTATATTTTACGCTTCAGTGACTTTGGTTAAGTTTTGCGTTAAAGTGCATTTCTCAAGAACTATACATAAAACGACAATGATATTTCATCAAATTAGTTGCCTTGATGAGTACTACCCAAATCATTGACAATAAGGTGGCTGTGACCTACATTTTACGCTTCAGTGACTTTGGTTTATATTTGCATTTAAGTCCATTTCTCAATAACTACACATTATACGACAATGATATTTTTATCAAAGTAATTGCCTTGATGAGTACTACCCAAATCATTGACAATAAGGTGGCTTTGACCTACATTTTACGCTTTAGTGACTTTGGTTAAGTTTTGCATTTAAGTCAATTTCTCGACAATTTCACATCATGGGACAGTGATATTTCATCAAAGTAATTGCCTTGAAGAGTACTACCCAAATCATTGACAATAATGTGACTTTGACCTTGTTTTACGCTTCGGTGAATTTGGACAAGGTTTGCCTTTAAGTCCAGTTCTCAACAACTGCACATTATAGGACAATGATATTTCATCCAATTAATTGCCTTGATGAGTACTGCCTAAATCAATGACAATTAAGTGGTTTTGACCTACATTTTAATATTTTAATATGAGGTTATCCTTTGCGATAAATTTTTTGGCGGGACATCCGTGTCTCACAGACACATTCTCTAGTTTTAGCATGTTTTTTATGATTATTTTCACTATTCTCCTCAGTTTTAGCGACCAAGAAGGGACGGGCAAGACATCTATTAGGGTCTACACTTGTTGTGTTTGTACCTCATTCAAGGTAGCTGCAATCTTAAAATTTGGTCAAAATAGTCCTTGGATGGTCCCCTTCAAGGTTTGTGATTTTTATGTTTGTATTTATCCAAACTTGTCGCCAGTGCGGAACATAGTTTAAACATTAGACCTTTTGGGAAATACATCGATCTTTTTCTCTGAAACAACTGGGCCACTTGAAACCAAACTTGGTCACAATAGTCCTTGAGTGTTTCCCTTCAAAGTTTGTGATTTTTAAATGTTCGGACCTCATCCAAGATTTCTGCAAGCGGGGAACTAACTTTAGCATAGGGACCCTATGGGAAATACATTCAAGGATCTTCTCTTAAACTTCCGAGCAAATTGGAACTTAACTTGGTCACAATAGTTACTAGTAGTTGGTGATCTCCTTTATAGTTTGCGATTTTTGTTTGTACCTCATGAAAGATGGCGACATGCCCAGAATAAGCTAAACATAGGTCCTAATCGTAAATGCATTCAAAGATTTTCTTCTCTGAAACTATCGAGCCAATTGGGACCAAACTTGGTCACAATAATTCTTGGGTGGTCTCCTTCATAATTTGTGATTTTATGTTCTAGATAGATGAGCATATTCTAACATACCCTATGGGAAATGCATTAAAAGATTTTTTCGGAAACTACGGAGCCAATACGAACCAAACTTCTTCTTAATAGACGTTTGATGTTCACTTTCAAAGTTTGTGATTTTCATGTTCGTGCCTCATCCAAGATTTGTGTCAGCTAGAAACATAGTTGGAAACATGACCCTTTGGAAATGCATTTAAAAGATCCCCTAATCTGAAACTGCTTGATCAATTTCAGTTCAGTTTTAACAAGACACTCCTGAAATGGCTATCTCCAAAGTTTTCAAATTTTATGTTGGTATATCATCCAATATAGCTTCTGGCTGTGAACTTAGATTAATTTAAGAAATAATGCAGCATCGGACCCAGGTGATCAATACAGGCTTTTGAAAGCTTTTCGTTGGTATAAAAAGTCAAGACTATTTTTCTGTATCAGAAGTTGATTTTTTTGTATAACAGAAAATGGATTGGTATATATCAGAGATTGTTTTTATCTCACCTTGCTGGAGCCAGGGTGAGCTGTTGTCATCACTTGCCGTCTGTCGTCCGTCCATCCTCCGTCTGTCCATTGTTAACTTTTCATTCAAGGATCTTCTCCTCTGAAACCACCGGGCCAATTGGAACCAAACTTGGTCAAAATAGTTCTTGGATATCCCACTTCAAAGTTTGTGATTTGTATGTTCCCATCTCATCCAAGATAGCCCCCCGCGCTGAACATAGTTTTAAAATAGGACCCATTGGGAAATGCATGAAAAAGATTTTCTCCTCTGAAACAAATGGTCGAATTCAAACCAAACTTGGTCACAATAGTGGATGGTCCCCTTCAAAGTTTGTGATGTATTTGCTTGTACCTCATCCATGGCCGCCACCGTGGAACATATACATAGACCATTTGGGAAATGCATTCAAAGATCTTCTTTGTAACTACCCGGACAATCATAACCAAACTTGGTCACAATAGTCCTTTCGGGATCCCCTTCAAAATTTGTGATTTTTATGTTCCAACTTATCCAAGACGGCTGCCAGCGCGGAACATAGTTTTAGAATAGGACCCTATGGAAAATACATTCAAAGATCTTATCCTCTCAACAAATGAGTCAATGGGAACCCAACTTGATCACAATATTCTTTGGGTAGTCCCTTCAAAGTTTGTGATTTTAATGTTTGTACCTCATCCAAGATTTCCGCCAGCGCGGAACATAATCTTATCATAGGGCCCAAGGGGAAATTCATTCAAAGATCTTCACCTGGCTGAAGTCAGGGTGAGCGTTTGCCATCACTTGGCGTTTGTTGTACGTCCGTCCATCGTTAACTTTTCATTCAAAGATCTTCTCCTCTGTTACCACCGGTCCTAGTGGAACCAAACTTGGTTGACAACAGTCCTTGGGTAGCCCCTTCAAAGTTTGTGATTTTTATGCTTGTACATATAATGCAAGATGTTCGTAAGTTTTAACATGAGTTCCTATGGGGAATGTATTCAAAGATTTTTTCCTCTGAAACCGCTAGGCCAAATGGAACCGAACCAAATCACAATGATAGTTGTGTGGTCCCCTTCAAAGTTTGGGATTCTCATGTTTATGCCTCATCCCAGACGACAACAAGCATGGAGCATAGTTTAGCAAAGAGACTTATGGGAAATACATTCTAAGATCTTCTTTTCTGAAACAACTAATCCAAATGAAACCTAACTTGGTCACAGTTGACGTTTGGTGGTCCCATTCAACGTTTGTGATTTTTGTGTGTTTTTACCTTATTTAAGATGGCCCCCAGTGCAGAATGTAGTTTAAAATAGGAACAGAATGGAGATGGGTACCACAAAAGTAGTATTTTAACCAAGCTTATTTCTAATTGGCTGGCCGGTAGTTTCTTTCCGTATGTTTAAATAAGCTTCCTGTTGGCGGCTTTCTCGGATGAGAATCACAAATTTTGAAGGGCCACCAAGGACTATTGTGCCCGCAAAGTTTGGTTCCAATTGGTATGGTAGTTTCAAAGAAAAAGATTCTTGCATCCTTTATTTGAAAGATCAAGTTGAAACGACATAAAAAATCGAATTTTCTGATACCAGAAAATAATTTTTGATATCATAAATTAGATTCTTTAATATCAAAAATATTTGTTTTTATATCACACAGTAATTTTTTTATATAAAAATATTTTCTTGGATTTAAAAATCGAAAAACTTGTCTAAAAAATCAAAGCAACTAACTTAAAAATCAAAGAAATTATCTTTAAAAAACCCCAGAACCTATCCCGATAAGACATTATTTTTAAAGTTAAATTATTAAGAAACTATTATGCCTATAGATACTGAGAGTTCAAGATATTATTCAGTTGATAAATACAATTTGTTATCAGTAGCTAAAATTTCGAATTAAGGATGTTCGCTGGTCTTGTTAGATTTTCGGATTTCTGTGGTTTTATCCATTTTAAGGCTAAATAATTTTTTTCCTGATGACCCCCTATTTTTTTCCCATCATTTCATTTTATACATCTTTTGCAGCATTCTGACAAAATTTTATTCAATTGGTGTTATTTTGTCACATTCATTATTTTATAAACATTGATCATGTTAAATCTATGGAAAATGCAGAGGAGTTCAGTTTCCCGCCATTTTTTTAAACACTTGTATCTAAAAAATTACATCGGTAACCTATCAATTTTTTTGGCTTAGATTTCTTCTTTTTCAATTTTCTAACAAAAAATCACATTTAATTGAAACCCTTGTTATTTTAAATTTGACCAGCGAACATCCTTAATATTACAGTAATAGTAATAGTAATAGATTTTATTTCCAATTAAGGGCCCTCAAGGGGCAGAAAATCGACATATATATAATTTAATTAATTTAATATAATTACAATTGAAAATTCAAGAAACTTTCTTCAAAATCAAAGTTTTCAAGGTAAAAATCTGCTGTACAAATCGGAGAACAAGAAAAACCGGAAATGCACTACCACCTTTGTTTCTTTTTTTAATAATTTTCCCGCGGATTTTGCTGAAGGAAAGATAATCCAATAAACAATGTGAAACATGGGAAACAACTTGAAACTTGGAACTTGACAGTTTTGCTAGATGAATCAAGTCCCAAATAGTCTAGTAAACTTTAATTAACGTCGATGGTTAATGGTGTCAAACATTGTTCATTTTAAACCAATCCTAATCATAAAATATAAGATAAGATACATTTATTCCAATCAAGGTCCCTCAAGAGGCAATTACAAATAACATTCTACAGTCTGTGCCTTTAGCCACTAGCCCTACGCCCGAGACTAGTAAAATCAGTCTCGGGCTAGTAAAAATTTGAAGTCACTAGCCCGGTGGGCTAGTTAAAATTGTACCTTATTAACAAAGAAGCTTCTATAAGGGCTAGTGAAACTGAGTTCGGGCTAGTACAATACAGGACCTTAATAGCCCCTCAGGGCTAGTGAATGAAAAAGTTTTGGCACAGAATGCATTCATAATTCAGACACAACAATACAACAAAATTAATGTAACAACAATTAGATATATATATTTATATATATGTATGCCTGTAACCCAGACGAGGGAGGTGTCAGATTTTTTCATTTTTTATTTATTTATTTATTCTTTTTTGTAATATTTGTAAGTACATACGCACGCATCATAAATAACAATAATATCAATATCAACAAGTTGTAAATCTACAAAAGACACCAAGGGACGGTGCTCAAGGATATGTGTGTTGCTTCATAAGAGCAACTACACTCCTCCTCTTGTCTGATGTAAAAAAAAGCTAGTTGGAAAAAAAAAATAATGATAGTAGTAAGTAAAAAAAATAAATAAATAATATAAAATAAACGATGTATCGTAAATCTACAATAGACACCAAGGGACGATGCTCTAGGATATGTAATATCTACATTCCTCCTCGTGTATAATGTAGAAGTACAACCACAAAAACTATATAAAGTGAAATTACTTGCCGGTCTACAAGAGACACCAAGGGTTGGTGCTCAAGGATGTGCGGCATGCTGCTTCGGCCGCATACTCGCAGTCCTCGTGTCTAATGTAGACAAGCAATACACTTGTTTAGATATAATATGAGCAACAAATACAGCATGTATGTGGATAAAATTGTTCACTTCGCTAGTATTATCTGCAATTTTTTAATGTGAACTCACTTAAACATTTTAGTATAGTTATATCTTCACAATTAAATAACCAGATTAATTTCTGATCATCATCCAATCTTACAAAGTTTTTACAAGATTCTGATATTGTTTTGTAAAGGTCAACCCTTACAGTAATATATTTAGAACACTTCAACAAGAAGTGTTTTTCATCTTCAACCTCGCCTGAGTTACAATGTTGGCAAAGTCGTAAGTGTGGAGGGATACCCTGGTATCTACCTACTTCTACCTGCAAATGTCGTGCTGACAACCTTAATTTACTTAGGCTTCTCCTGTGCTCAAAACTATTGATGGATTCTAAATATTTTTCAAATCCATAGTTTGACTTGATTTTTGTGTATGTTCTCAGTTTTCCATCTGAGAAATCAAGCAATTTTTTATACCACTCATTAATATACGAACTTTTCAGGGATCTTGCAATTGTCTGTTTCCTCATTTTCTTTTGCATGTGATGTTGATTACATAGATCAGGAAATTTCTGCAAAATTACCATAAGTGACCCATACCATGATGATTTGTGCTGTCCATGGAGCATTTTAGAGTGCATATATGCATCCTGCAACAGTGGAAAGTTTTCCACATTGTGTTCTAATCTTTGCCAATAGTTGAGCATAGCTTTTACAATAGCAAAATGCATAGGGAAGCGACCAAGTTCAGATAAAACTGCAGAATTTGTGGCTTTCCTGTTAACTAAAAGTATGTATTTACAAAATTTCAAATGTTATCTTTCACTCAATGAATTCAAGTAAATTCTGTCTAGAGGTATAGCATCATGATTTATAAATTTTGGGGACAGACAGTTAAAAGATCCCCAGACCTCACTGCCATATAGCAGAATTGGTCGTACTGTATGATCAAATACATGAATGCTTGTTTGGATTTTGGGATTCATAGACAAGAAATCCTTCTGTAACTTAAAATATGCCTTTAAAGCCTTTATATAGAGTTCATTTTGAGCAAAGGAGAAAGAGCCTGATGCACTGAAGTGCACACCTAGGTATTTATAAAATATATGAATAACAATAAGGAATTTTGTACTTTGTAGACACAGGCGTTCGTTTCTGTCAATGGAGAGAACGACTATCCATGGGGGTTTACTATCCAACACGGAGAAAAAACTCCGTGTTGGATAGTAAACCCCCATGGATAGTCGTTCTCCCTATTGACAGAAACGAACGCCTGTGTTTGTAGAGTCTAGCTACCCTCAGAGACATATAAAACACAGAGATTAGAAACTACCCCAAATCTCATATATCGCAGCCACTAACGGGAATTATAATTATTACAAAAAGTCATGTGATATCCAAAGTAATCATTAAAAATAACAAAAATATGTAAAAATGAAGATAGAATAGTGAAATGACAACATTTTTTCTACATTTTACACGCATCAACATAGTAGTTGCCAACCTCTGACAAGAAAAATCATGTCATGACATGACATGAGATACCAAAAAGCGTGTGAGAACACGTGACATACTTTCGGATTATTAAACAAAATTTATATAAAATTAATTTGCCAATATAAACGCCCATTGTACTCGACATTTGCCTGTTTTGCTGAATTTAGAACTACCTGACTAGGTACATATTCAAAACAATAACAAGTTTGGTTGAAATTTACAAGTCAATAAGGCAATTAAAAGTTAGCAGAGTTCTCAGCCTTGTCCTTTATGATTACATCGTTCAACCAGTTTTTTGTAGCTGGGAAGGAGGAAATGGGCTTAGACCCATTTTGACAGATAAAAGGTTTCAATTGAGCCCTAGCTTTTGTATACCCGACTATATCACTTTCTGTAAATGATCCAATATAAATGTGTAAAACTGCATAGTGCCCTACTCCACGATCACTTTCTTTGACTTCAAATTTATTCATCAAACTCGGAGTCCCAAATTTTGTTTTGGTATCACTGATCCGCTACAAAAATATTGTTTTTTTATTTGCACTTGTGTGTTTAGTCATCGTACCCAACCAAGAAATTTATTGAAATGATTTAAAATCAGTTGTTTAGCCGAATCGAAGTTTGCAATTTACTGTACGGTCATGAAAAGTCCGGAGAATCACGGGGATTGATAGCGCTAATAACCAAAAACATTAACAACAGTCGTGGAAAAGTCCAGAGAATCACGAAAAACGCGATATCGCTAATAACCAAAAACGTAAACAATGAAAAAGCCTGTAATGGCGTGTGAAGCTCTGAAAAGTGTGTACACGCCATGTGACAAAATCTATGTGTGTAAACCGTTGAAAAAGTGTGTGTAACATGCGAAAACCATGTGGGTTGGCAACTATGCGCATCAACACATAAAAATTAATTTCCAGCAAAGTTTATGCTGCAACCTTTGGTTACGAAATGAGTTTCACATACCATCTTCGGGGTTAACTGACAAAAAAAAAATCACAAAAGTATGTAAAAACGGAGGGTGATCGATTACCGATATGGCAATAGCTTTACTTCATTGTACAAGTATCAACACACCAAAAATCACTTCCAGCAAAAAGTTTTTTGATGCAACTTTGACACACCGTTTTTGGACTTATTAGACAAGAAAATGAATTGCAAAGATTGTCTTCGAATGGAAGTTTACTGACAAAAAAAATCACAAAAATATGTAAAAACGAAGGATGATTACCGAAATGACATTACCTATACTACATTTTACAAGTATCAACACACCAAAAATCCTATCCAGCAAAAAGTTTTATGCAGCAAAAAACCAGAAAATAATCTCCTTTTTTGTCAATGTTTGAACAAGGTATTCTTGCGATGTACGATGCTATTTCAACAGTTATACTTTTTCTAATACTACCTTCCTAAGAATATGATTTTAAAATTCGCCTGTACAATAAAATTTAACTGTATAATTCTCAAATTTGTAAAGAAACATAATTTAATTATTGCCCGCTTCGATATCGTAAAGAAAAACAATATGGCGGATGACACGACTCGTATCTCGTAAGATCTCGTAGCTGTTTGCTAAAAATGCATTTACATGGGTTTAATGATAACCTTCCAATCTCCATTATTAAATGTCTCTGCTACCCTCTTGTACATTTGTTAGTGTTTGCATACTTCTAGGGTGTATTGAGCATGGAAACTAGGCTACATCAGTTCGTGAATAATCCTAACGTTCCATTAAAACTACATCAATTATTGAAAAATATGTCAGAATCTACCCTAAAAGCCAACCTACATGACTCTGCCGGTTTCAAAATCACCGTCCCCGTACTCTGCCAGTCACCATCCCCATACATTGTATTGAGCACGGTGATTATGATGCACATAGCAAAAGCAAAAAAAGTACCACAGAAGGCAAAGATATTTCAGTTTGGAGAAATAAATGTCCTCTTTTTGATTCCGAAAATGCTGATTTATTGTAACAAGAGAATTAACAAAAAAAAAAGGTACAAAACAGCCAGACACATCTATTTATCTGAAAAATTAATGTAAACGATTCATGACATTCAAAGCTTTTCTCTGAAACTTTTTGGCCTTTTGTATTGGAAGCAAACTTCAAGAATGTAATAAAGCAAATGATCTTTTGTTGCTTCTGTGGCAGTAAGTCTATGAGTCCTTGACTTTGTGTTATATGATACTCTGACACCTTTAAACCTATTTTCTTGACACACTACAGTATAAGGGTTAACTATTTGATCAAAAGTTTTAGGTACACATTGAGCATGTAGATTTAAGTTTTATTTTTAGTTCGCCTCTACAAAGTTGAGGGGGACTATTGGAGTACCCCCGGCGTCCTTGTCCGCATCTGCGTCTACGTCTACGTCCACGTCCGCATTGGGGCATATATCTCTGCAACTATGAAGGGTAGGGTCATCAAACTTTGTGTTCAGATGCATCTTGGGCTATCTCACAGCCTCCAAGAAAATTAGGTCTCTTTGACCTATATTTTCTGCTTGACTGGCTTTCATTTAATTTTAGGCCCGAGTTGATATCTCAGTAACTGTACATGGAAGAATCATCTAACCTTGCATGTGCATGCATCTTTGGGGGTAGGTCAGCATCCAGGCAAAATTAGGTCACTTTGACCTATATTTTCCGCATGATCGACTTACATTCAAGTTTATGTCCGAGTTCAGATCTAAGTAACTGTGCATGGTACAATCATCTAACTTTGCATCTGCATGCAACTTTGGCGATAGGTCAGCATCCAGGCAAAATTAGGTCACTTTGACCTATATTTTCCGCATGATCGACTTATATTCAAGTTTGCGTCCAAGTTCAGATCTAAGGAACTGTACGTGGTAGGATCATCTAACCTTGCATGTGCATGCATCTTTGGGGGTAGGTCAGCATCCAGTTAAAATTAGGTCACTTTGACCTATATTTTCTGCATGATCGACTTATATTCAAGATTACGTCCGAGTTCAGATCTAAGTAACTACATGGTAGGATCATCTAACCTTGCATGTGCATGCATCCCTGGGGGTAGGTCAGCATCCAGGCAAAATTAGGTCACTTTGACCTATATTTTCCGCATGATTGACTTACAATCAAGTTTGCGTCCGAGTTCAGATTTAAGCAACTGTACATGGTAGGATCATCTAACCTTGCATGTGCATACATCTTTGGCAGTTGGTCGGCATCCAGGCAAAATTAGGTCACTTTTCCGTTTATTTCCGAATTCAGGTCTCGATAACTGTACATGGTAAGATCATCTAGCCTTTGTATACATGCATAAGGGATGGTAAATGAGCACCCTGGCCAAATTAGGTTTCTGTGTCCATGTGCCATAACGAGGCGAACTTTGTAATCGTTGATTACCTATGTTTCTTGTATCATAACATATCTTGTATGTAAATTTGCCCTAAAATCTGTCAGGGAATCCCTGAAAACATGCAATTAATATATCCTTGGAAAGTAATTGAAAGATAAAGATTTTTTTGGGGCAAAATATAATATAGGAACCTCTTTTCGTACGTAACAAAAAAAAATATTACCCCTGCCTTAACAGTGACCAGATGTCATAGAAATTTTGTTATGTCTTTGTCTCAAACCTTTTTATAGTCTGGGCAAGATAGGCTAATAATAGGGAGGACTCTGTGGATCCTTTTATAGATGGATATAGTTATGTTTAAAATTTATTCAGAACCCATGCAGTCAGGCACGTGCATTATGTAGATAAAGTCAATCAAAAGAAGTGTTTTATTGTGTCTTGGATTAAATTTGTTTACTCGTCAATATGAATATAATTGAAAAGATATTCTAAAGTGAATATTTTGAGCATATTTAAAATTTCCCTATACAATTTCTTTGTAAATAAAAAATTCTTTAAGCATTTTAAGCTGAGGTGTTTTTTTCCATGAAAATACTGGCATCATGTACCCTTTCCTAGGCTGATAACTACAAAAATATCCTTTCTGTGGTCAGATGATTTTTCATAAGATGTCTCTTTTATTTCAGATGAGATATGCAACACTTTGTTTGAATTTCAGATAAAAAATATATGTACACTGAAACATGTGTTATTATGTGGAAGGCATTTTTGTACCAAAAAAAAGTAACTATACATTAAAATAAAAAAAAAGTCAAATGAATACTGTTTCATCCAAAATAAGGAAAATTGACATAGAATTTTTTTTAAAGAATTGGCTGTACATTAGGACCAGGTATGATTCAGACAGACAACAATATGTATTGTTTACATCTGTGCAACTTCTTTTATCACCTGACAAATTTTCATTCTAGATAAAAAGATTAGAAAATATTTATGAGCTTTCTTATCTCCCTTGGATCATAAACTCTTGTGTTTAACAGGCAATAAATTGATAAAAGATTAAACTTAGTTGTCAGAGTAATTTAATTTATCAAATCTTTTTTGTTGACCTTTTATAGATCCTAATTTCTCTAATTGTTTAGTGTATTTGAATAAGAAAAACATAACGATTAAAGTGTCATTCATACTGTGACTGTCCAGCTGTTCCCTAGAGTCAATTATATCATAAAACTACAAATAAAAAAATCCTATTGATTTTATGTCTACCTTTCAACAATATATATAGATTTGATTATAATCCCGTTATCCAGGTATGGGGTTACTATTAGCATTCTATTACATTTTATTGAAATGGACAACAACTCCATATGGCTTATTATTTCACAAATAAATATGTTGATGAATTTCCGTCATTAAAACTCATATCTGATGATCAGCTCATTAATATAAGTAAACATGTTTTAGTGAAGTTGAGTATAGGTGTTATGTTCAAGAGCTACCTCACAGAGGTGAGTGTTTGTATTTTAGTTGTTTTTTCTCCTTGAAAGTTATTTCAGAGTTGATCTTGCAGATATGCTTTTAATATGTCTATAGTGTTGATATGATATTGGCCGAGTGTACATAGTATTCTTGGAATCAAAGATGTCTGCCAGTGTTAAACATAGTTGCTATGAAAAATGAAATTAAAAATCTAATTGAATTAAAAGACCAGTTATAGGCAAACTTGGTCACAAAAGTACATTGGTGATCCCCTTTAGAAAATCATACCTCATTCAAGTTGCTGAGCCAGTGGCAACATAAATTAACATTGGACTGTATAGCCTAGGTAGATAGACAGTAATATTGACATCAATGAGGTTTTGTAATAAATCGGCACAATTGATAACCCATCCTACCAACTTGAAGTCTGCAATAAAAAGTATAGGTCACCATGCTTGTTTTTCTAGAATCAAGGTGGAAGTTTGGCCATCTGTTCACCTAAATTTACATAGAATGTACAGGGAAAATATGGAAAGGCAATCTTTAACTTAACAGAAATGAATCTTTTATCCATGAGAATTTTTATACGACCGCAAAAATTTTGCGGTCGTATTATGGTATGGCGCAGTCATCGGCGTCGGCGTCTGTGGCCAGCATAACTTTGTTTCTAGTGGACGGATCATCTTCAAATTTCAGTATGTGGTTTCTTGGCATAATGGCAATCCCGAGTTTTAATTTCGGGTTTGTGGCCCCACCTGTTTCAGAAAAAGGGGCCAAAAAGGGGTAAAATTGGGTACTTTTGTGTCTGTGGACAGCATAACTTGGGTTCCATTGAACTGATCATTTTCAAATTTAAGTATAATGTTTCTTGGTACATGCTTTAGCCCAGGCTATAATTTTTTGTTCCGGGCCCCTCCCGTTTTAGAAAAAGGGGCCAAAAGGGGTTAAATTAGTTGTTTTCACATATTTGACTGTAGAATCTTTATTATTTATCGGATTTTGATGGGGTTTCTTTCAGTAAACTCCTTAGAAAATTTCCAATTTGAGTATGCTAACAGATTTTACGTGGCGTGTACTGTTCACGAGATAAATGGGGCCCAAAAGGGGGGAATTTCAAAAATTAAATTTGTTAATTTTTAGTCCGATTTTGATGCAATTTTTTCCAAAGGATTCCTTATAAAAATTATTATAGCGCTCTACTATTAGATTTTTGGTAACTTGTTTCCTTACCCAGCTATGAGGGGCCAAAGGGGGCCAAAATCATAAATTTACAGATAACCTAAAATATTTATTTTTCATCGGATTTCAATGGGATTTTTTTTTCTTTGGATTCCTCTTGATGTAAGCTCTCAGTCAAGTGTCAACAGATTTGGTGTAGCTCTTACAGTTTCCGAGCTATGAGGGGCCGAAGTGGGCCAAAATCGTAAATTTACAGATAACCTAAAATTTTTATTTTTCATCGGATTTCAGTAGGATTTTTTTCTTTGGATTCCTCTTGATGTAAGCTTTCAGCAGGATGGCGTAGCTCTTACCGTTTCCAAGCTAATATGAGGGCCGAAGGGGGCCAAAATTGTAAATTTACAGATAACCTAAAATTTTTATTTTTCATCGGATTTCAATAGGATTTTTTTTTTGGATTCCTCTTGATGTAAGCTTTCAGCAGGATGTCAACAGCTTTGGCGTAGCTCTTACCGTTTCCAAGCTATGAGGGGCCGAAGGGGGCCAAAATTGTAACTTTACAGATAAGGCCACACCAAATTAATTAGTAGTTCTTCGAGATTTTG
Source organism: Modiolus philippinarum (assembly GCA_002080025.1). Taxonomy (NCBI): domain Eukaryota; kingdom Metazoa; phylum Mollusca; class Bivalvia; order Mytilida; family Modiolidae; genus Modiolus; species Modiolus philippinarum. The sequence continues at coordinate 36,248 of MJUU01005473.1, forward strand.
GCCAAAAAAATTGGAGCGAGCGAGCGAAATTTTTTTTTTTAATTTTAAATTTTTCGTCTCAAATATTCTTGAATTTAAGAGCGAGCGAAATATTTTTTTTTATTTTTTCTTGTCCGGTGTTTCAATAATGTTTCAAATATGCGCATTTGAACCAGCCAGACTTAAAAGGGCATTTGTGATAAATCAACAACAACTATTTCACATTCTGACCTTCTGTTACATGATATCTATAGCCACAACTACATGTATATGTTGTTCAGCACTACACTTTTCAGTATGCATATTGATCACTAGTAGTCTACCAAAGAATTGTGTAAAGTAAGGGTTATTTTATTTTCATGTAAATAATCACTAGAAATCATTTAAGATGTACTTAACTAGAAACTTTTGCAAAAAAACAAAAAACAAAAAAAAAAACAGTCAAGAAGATTCAAAAATGATAATCACATATGTTCAGCTTGCAGAGTTGGTCAATATCTGGCAGTGATTATCTTAAACAGGTGCTAGAACCTTCAAAGTCTCCCTTGATAATTCTTATGATGTCTTAGAAATATTCCACTATTTATGTTTTAAAAACCTAAATGTATAAACCTCCATACAAAGAACAACAATGATTAAGATGCATGCAAGAAAGTTTTGTCTTATGTAGTAAGTAAAATTATTAATTTAAAGGTAAATTTAAAAAGCTTTTTTTGTCAGTAGTATATACTGACATGACTAATGTCATCATGTGTATGCACTTTTAACATCAGATTCATGGGTTGTTCTAGTGAATACGACTCATTCCAAATTTATATTGATACTGTTTCACTTATTGAACAGACAAGAAGAGTTAACCAGTTAAGTTCATCTTACTAGGCTTTCCCACATTTGGCTGTTTGTTTGTTCATCATTTCAAAACTCTGTAATAATCTTAACATCAGATTGTAAAGTTAACACTGAATTCTGTACACTATGAAAAAGAAAGGAAATGGGGTAAATGTCAAGGAGACAACATTCCATATCCAAGTTAAAACGACCTAAAACAAAGCATCTAGGCCTAGGGGTCACCGTACAGTCTTCAACACATTGAGGAACCCCCGGGGAGGAACCTCACACCACTTGTCCTAAAACAACTTTTGTCTGTTGTGTTTATTAATGTTCAAAATTAAAGTTTGCACAACAAACGAAGGCTTATGTTTAGGACTAATCTGTACACACTGATATTTATTTACGCAAGTCATACACAAAAAATTGTAATACAATGTAGGTGCAAAACGCGAAATTCAACGAATGTTGAAAACAATGGAAATGTCAAACCGTAACCAAGCCGTTACAAGATTTTAAATACCACTCAAGTATTTGCGGAGAGAATTAGACAGGTCGGCTTGAATAATTCAAGTTTGACACCTCACGACTATTCATAAAAGGCAGTTGACCGTCTTACTCCGTTCCCACATCATTTTCTTGCGGCCATGCCATCTGAATCAGAATAACGCTTAACTACAATGCATTTTCCCTCATATCAAGCGCATAAATAACACAGATTCGATTTTTATAATTTCCGAATCAAATTCATGAAAACTTTTTGTTGAGGTTTCAACGTGCGGGGTTTTTATTTTTATTTTTTTATTTTGATTTTGGAAAATTAGGAGCGGGAAAATAATTTTTATTTTTTAATTTTGATTTTGATAATTTAGGAGCGGGATTTCCAAAGAACTACTAATTAATTTGGTGTGGCCTAACCTAAAATTTTTATTTTTCAGTGGATTCGATGGGATTTTTTTCTTTTGATTCCTCTTGATGTTAGCTTTCAGCAGTATGTCAACAGATTTGGCATAGCTCTTAACGTTTCCGAGCTATGAGGGCCGAAGGGGGCCAAAATCGTAAATTTACAGATAACCTAAAATATTTATGTTTCATCGGATTTCGATGGGATTTTTGGATTAGTGTCTATCCAAAGGATAGAATTCTATCCTATGTTACGACCCGGGGTGACCAACCTCACGCAATCAGAATTTAGTGATCATACCCATGCTAAAAGAATCCTTTTCAGGAACCTCGTACACATCTTTCTGATCTCATAAAAAAACTCTGACACTCAATAGTCTATTTTCATTGAACATTTATTTGATTGCCCGAACTTTTCAACACTTAAATGGTGCCCGAATTCGTTAATTAATCACTGAATGAATTTCCTATTGATAAAATTTTGTGTGTAGATGTATGAATATGGAAAACCGATGCATGTATTTACATTTGTACAGTATGAATGGCATAAACGTACTTCCCTGAACCCTCAATGAAACGATGTGGCTGTTTTGAAATAAATCATTAAAGAACAACGCATTGGAAATAAAAAATCAAATTCAGTAGCCGTCGAGAACAACAGTCCATTATTTACAATCTATGGAAGGCGTAATGTTTCTAATTATCAATGAATGGAAAAGTACGGCTGTTCCACGTTGGCTGTTCCATTATACTTGTTGCGATTGCCATGTAGTGTCTTCTCCGAGGTCCGCGTTCGGTATATATGTAAATGGCCGACTCAAAACAAAATACTGAAGAAGTCGTACATCGGTAAATACAAAGTATTACCTGGAAACAGTTGTCAAAGTGCATATTCCGAATCAGACGATATTTTGCAACGATCGGGGTTGGAATTGACTAATTTGAAATAGGATCAGGCAGGGGTGTTGATCTGTTGATTGCCGTTCGTCCAACCCTGGGGCGTCCAACAATGTTCAGTCCGGGGTGTTGCGTGTTTATAATTGCCGTTGATCAGAGTTTGGTCAATTGAGATAATGTCATTTGAGTATTTACAATGCATAACAGTCATTTTTCAATTGCATGAGAATGTATATCATAGCGCGAATCGTTGAGATGCATTGTTGCACAAAGAACTTGGCACAGATCATCGTTTTCATGTCTTCAACTTCAACTTCAACTTCTTTACTCAGCAAAATCCACTGCTGGACATCTACTACTGAGGAATTACT
>MJUU01005473.1:40073-104596 GCA_002080025.1 Modiolus philippinarum
AGCGCTCTACTATTAGATTTTTGGTAACTTGTTTCCTTACCCAGCTATGAGGGGCCAAAGGGGGCCAAAATCATAAATTTACAGATAACCTAAAATATTTATTTTTCATCGGATTTCGATGGGATTTTTTTCTTTGGATTCCTCTTGATGTAAGTCAACAGATTTGGTGCAGCTCTTACAGTTTCCGAGCTATGAGGGGCCGAAGTGGGCCAAAATCGTAAATTTACAGATAACCTAAAATTTTAATTTTTCATCGGATTTCAAAAGGATTTTTTTCTTTGGATTCCTCTTGATGTAAGCTTTCAGCAGGATGTCAACAGCTTTGGCGTAGCTCTTACCGTTTCCAAGCTAATATGAGGGCCGAAGGGGGCCAAAATCGTAAATTTACAGATAACCTAAAATTTTTATTTTTCATCGGATTTCAATAGGATTTTTTTCTTTGGATTCCTCTTGATGTAAGCTTTCAGCAGGATGTCAACAGCTTTGGCATAGCTCTTAACGTTTCCAAGCTATGAGGGCCGAAGGGGGCCAAAATTGTAACTTTACAGATAACCTAAAATTTTTATTTTTCATTGGATTCGATGGGATTTTTTTCTTTGATTCCTCTTGATGTAAGCTTTCAGCAGTATGTCAACAGATTTGGCATAGCTCTTAACGTTTCCGAGCTATGAGGGGCCGAAGGGGGCAAAAATCGTAAATTTACAGAGAACCTAAAATTTTTACGTTTCATCGGATTTCGATGGGATTTTTTTCTTTGGATTCCTCTTGATGTAAGCTTTCAGCAGGATGTCAACAGCTTTGGCGTAGCTCTTAACGTTTCCAAGCTATGAGGGCCGAAGGGGGCCAAAATTGTAAATTTACAGATAACCTAAAATTTTTATTTTTCATTGGATTCGATGGGATTTTTTTCTTTGATTCCTCTTGATGTAAGCTTTGAGCAGTATGTCAATGGATTGGGCATAGTTCTTACCGTTTCTGAGCTATAAAGGGTCAAAGAGGAATCATAAGGAGTCATAAGGGCCAATTTTTATTTTCCCTAGTTTGTGTTCAGCTAATTACTGGGTCAATCTCCTTATTGTGTCCATTTAATTCTTGTGTCAAGCTCTTTTGTATGTCCATACTCACTTTAAATTACACTTTTTCAAATTTCAGTGGATGACATGCTGCGGTCTTATCATGCTGCGCTCGGCGTAGTCCTTTATTTGTACTTTTGTAGACGAAATATCATGTTTCACATTAGTCATCACAAAGGAAAACCTGTCAAATGACTGTTCAAGCCAAAACATCAAACCAAATCTGTTTTCAAATGCAGGGCTGAATTGTGCAGCTCAACAGTGTCCATCTACCTTAAGGCCATGCTCTTAAGAGCCTGTCGTTTTTATATCTTTATTATTTTCATTTTTAGTCACCTGACCCAAAGAGTCAGTGTGAACTATTGCAATCACTTGGCATCCCTCATCTGTTGTCCGTGGTCTGTCCTTTAACTTTTCACATTTTAATTTTCTCCTCTGAAACCACTGAAGCAAATTCAACCAAACTTTACTGGAATGATGTATGGAAGGTCATTTATAAAGACTGCTCATTTTGTTTTGATTCGTTAGAAAACATGGCTCGCCAGCGCTGAACTTAGATGTGTCACCTGCTGTAAGCAGAGTCGGCACATAGGGATTACTATCTGTTGTCTTGTGTCATCAGTCGTACTGCGTTGTCTGTGGTTTTTTTAATCCGCAACTCCCCCAAAACTACAAGTCCGATTCCAGCCAAACTTTTAGGATATGTTGTTTACCTGGTCTAGTTGTGCACCTGGTGCTTAAAATTTTGATTTTACAGAATTTAGAGGTTTACCGAGCCAAAAAAGCTCATTTACTAATTCTATTTTTTAATCCACAACTCCCCCTAAACTGTAAGCCATTTTTCAACCGCACTTGCAGAATATCTTGTTCACCTGATCCCGTTGTGCACCTGATACTTAGAATTTTGATTTTACAGATTTTAGATTTTTAGAGGTTCAAGGAGCCAAAATAGCTTATTTGTTAATTTGGTTTGTTGATACGCAATTCTATCACAACTATAAGTCAGATTCAAACCAAACTTGCAGAATATGTTTTCCAACTAATAAAGTTGTGAATCTGATATGTACAATCTTGATTTCATTGATTTTAGAAGTTCACTGAGCCAAAATAGCTCATCTTTTATTCTGTTTGTTAGTCTGTAAATCCTTCAAAACTGTAAGTCATATTCCAACCAAATTTGCAGGATATGTTGTTTCCCTGATCTAATTGTGCACCTGATACTTAAAATTTCCATTTTACAGATTTTACAGGTTCGCTTTACCAAAATAGCTCAATTATTAATTCGGTTTGTTAATCTTCAAGACTTTCAAAACTGTAATACATATTCTTAAAAAATTTGCAGGATATGCTTTTTCTTCTGATTTAGACATGCGCCTTATACTTAAGATTCTAATTTTACAAATTTTAGAGGTTAACTGAGGCAAAAATGGCTCTTCTCTAGCGCAGGCGACACAAGTGTTACATGGAACACCCATCACTTTTTTTTTATTTTAGAGGTTCACTGAGCAAAAAAAGCTCAAATGTTAATTTGATTTATTTATCTGCAAGACCTTCAAAATTATAATTCATATTCTAAACAAATTTACAGGATATGCTTTTTCTCCTGATCCAGACATACACCTAATACTTAGAATTTTGATTTTACAGATTGTAGAGGTTAACTGAGCCAAAAATGGCTCTTTTAAAATGCAGGCAACTCAAGTGTTCCATTGAACACCCATCAATTTTTTTTTAACATTGGATCCTATGGGAAAAATCACAAATTCATCTTCTACTCTGAAACCACCAAAGCAAATTCAAACAAACTTTACAGGAATGATGTATGGAAGGTCCTTTACAACGATTGCTCATTTCTTTCCGATCCGATAAAAAACTTTGCTGCCAGCTCGAAACTTACATTTAACATTGGACCCTTTGGGAAAAATCTAATTTTCATCTTCTCCCCTGAAACATGCTGAAGCAAATTCAACCAAACTTTACAGGAATGATGTACTAAAGGTCCTTAGCGATGATTGATCATTTCATTAGGATCCAATAAAAAAACCTGGCTGCCAGCAAGGAACATAGTTTAACATTGGACCCTATGGGAAAATCACATTTTCATCTTCTCCTCTGAAACCACTGAAGCAAATTAAACCAAACTTTTCAGGAATGATGTATGGAAGATGCATAACTAAGATTGCTCATTTTGTATTGATGTGATAAAAATAACATGGTGGCCAGCGCGGAACATAGTTTAACATAGGATTCTATGAGAAAATCTTCATTTTCATCATCTACTCTGAAACCATTAAAGCAAATTTAACTTAACTATATTGGAGTAATGGATGGAAAGATATTAAGAAAGAATACTTATTTCAATTGAATCTGACAAAAACATAGATGTCAGTAGAGAACATAGCTTAACATTAGACCCTATAGGAAAAACATTTTTGGTCATCAGCATAGGCATGGTTTAAAAGCATCTTTGTCAGGTGAGAGATTCAGGCTCAGTATCTGAGCCTCTAGTTATAGGTAAGGACTGATTTTTAGCTCACCTGGCTTATGCCAGGGTGAGCTTATGCCATCACTTTGCGTCCTTCGTCTGTCCGTCCGTCGTCCGTCCGTCTGTCTGGCGTAAACTTTTCATTCAAAGATCTTCTCCTCTGAAACTACTGAGCCAATTGTCACCAAACTTGGCCACAATAGTCCTTTGGTGGTCCCTTACAAAAAAGGTGTTTTTCAGGTCTGCGCAATATCCAAGATGGCCGCCAGCAGGAAACATAGTTTTAACATTCGACCCTATGGGAAAACATATTCAAAGATCTTCTTCTCTGATACTACTAAGCCAATTGGCACCAAACTTGGCCATAATAGTCCTTTGGTGGTCCCTTACAAAAAAGGTGTTTTTCAGGTCTGCACTATATCCAGGATGGCCCCCAGTGGGAAACATAGTTTTAACATTGGACCCTATGGGAAAACACATTCAAAGATCTTTTTCTCTGAAACAACTGGGCCAATTGGTACCAAACTTGGCCACAATAGTCCTTGGATGGTTCCTTACTTAAAAGGTGGTTTCAGGTTTGCGCTATATCCAACATGGCCGCCAATGGGGAACATAGGGACCCTATGGGAAAAGACATTCAAAGATCTTCTCCTCTTAAACTACTGGGTCACTTGGAACCGAACTTGGCCACAGTAGTCCTTGGGTGGTCCCTTGCAAAAAAGGTGTTTTTCAGGTCAGTGCGATATATCCAAGATGGCCACCAGCGGGAAACATAGTTTTAACATTGGACCCTATTTGAAAACAGATTCCAAGATCTTCTCCTCTGAAACTACTGGGCCAATAGGAACCAAACTTGGCCACAATAGTCCTTGAGTGGTCCCTCACAAAAAAGGTGTTCCCTTGAAACAAATTTTTTTTTCAGGTCAGCATAATATCCAAGATGACTGTCAGCGGGAAACATAGTTTTAACATTGCACCCTATGGGAAAACCAGTTAAAAAATCTTATTCTCTGGAACTGCTCAGCCAATTGCTACCAAACTTGGCCACAATAGTCCTTGAGTGGTCCCTCACAAAAAAGGTGTTTTTCAGGTTCATGCTATATCCAATTTGGCCGCCAGCGGGGAACATAGTTTTTAACATTGGACCCTATGGGAAAACACATTCAAAGACCTTCTCCTCTGAAACTACTGAGCCAATTGAACCAAACTTGGTCAAAATAGTCTTTATGTGGACCCCTGAAAAGAAATGCTCCAAGATGGCTGCCAGCAGGGAACATAATTTAACATTGGACCCCATGGGGAACACTAACAGCGGTCTTCTCCCCTTATACTAATTGGGCATATTGGAACTATAGTTTAATTGAATACATGTATATGGGCTCTTTAACATAAAATGTCTATGTTAATCAAGGACCAGGTGAGCGATACAGGCTCTCAAGAGCCTCTTGTTCTACTCTAGGGGTTAAGACTGGTGGCAGTTTGCATACACTGAAGAGTAAAATACCAATTCTACAACAAGAATCGGTCAACAATGAATTTCTTACATGGGCGAATAAAAATATCATTGGTGTTTGTTGTGTGCGTAAGTGTGAATTACAAAAATATATTTATTTATTCAATATTGCAGACAAAGAACCCATTTGGGTTATAGCAATACAAACATATATCAAACAAAAACATAATAAAATACAACAAATATAGTGAAGATATATATCAGCTAAGGGTCTCCTTTCCTCAGTTCTAATGATTGTCTAATAAAAGAGACAACTGTATTTGTATCATCAGGTGTTTAGGATAATAGCTAGTTGCTGATGAAAAGTTTTAGAATTAAACTTGTTATTATTTTTATAAGCTTATTGTGAGCTATTGCCATCACGTGGCGTCCATCTTCTGTTAACTTTTCATATTTTCATCTTCTCCTCTGAAACCTCTAAAGAAAATTCAACCAAACTTTACAGGAATGATGTTTGGAAGGTCCTTTACATTAATTGCTCAATTCATTCCAATCCGATTAAAAACATGTCTGCCAGTGCGGAACTTAGGTTTGTTTAACTTTGGACCTTATGGAAAAAAAATCACATATTCATCTTCTCCTCTGAAACCACTGAAGCAAATTTAACCAAACTTTACTGGAAAGATGTACTAATGATCCTTAACAAAGACTGCTCATTTTGTTTCGATCGGATGAAAAACATGGCCGCCAGCATGTAACAAAGTTTACCATTAGATCAATGGGAAAATCACATTTTGTTCTTCTCCTCTGAAACCACTGAGGCAAATTCAACCAAACTTTACTGGAATGATGTACTATAAGTCCTTAACAAGGATTGCTCATTTCATTCAGATACAATAAAAACTTTGCCGCCAGCAGAACATAGTTTAACATTGGACCCTATGGGAAAATCACATTTTCTTCTTCTCCGCAGAAACCAATGAAGCAAATTCAACCAAACTTTACAGGAATGATGTATGGAAGTTCCTTAACAAAGATTGCTCATTTTGTTCAAATCTGATAAAAAACACGGGTGCCAGCATGGAACATAGGTTTAACATTGGACCCTTTGGGAAAATCATATTTTCATCTTCTGCTCTGAAACCACTGAAGCAAATTAAACCAAACTTCACAGGAATGAATTACTGAAAGTCTTTAACAAAGATTGCTAATTTCGTTCCCATCCTATAAAAACATGGCCTCCAGCACAGAACTTAGTTTAACATTGAACCTATGGGAAAATTACATTTTCATCTTCTCCTCTGAAACCACTGAAGCAAATTCAACCAAACTTTACAAAAATGATATACTAAATATGAAAAAGAAAGGAAATGGGGTAAATGTCAAGGAGACAACATCCCATATCCAGGTTAAAACGACCCAAAACAAAGCATCTAGGGGTCACTGTACGGTCTTCAACACAGTGAGGAACCTCACACCATATAGCAAGCCCTAAATGGCCCAAAAGGGTAAAAAGTGGATAAATCAATGGAAGCAAACCACATCCAATAACCCAAATAACAAGAAACTAAAACTTTATAAGAAGACACTTACAAGTCAGTCACCAACATATTCCTGACTTGGGACAGGCACAAAAATTGCTGCGGGGTAAAACTCGTTTTCTTGGATCCAAACCCTCCACCTATGTGTGGTGAATGGCTAAAAAATAAATACACAAAAAATCTCACAGTAAAAATCAAACTAGAAAAAAGTCCATCTTATCAAGACGAGTACCCTTACAATGAAGTACATAAAACATGAAGACAATACACACAGGTACTGTCCTGACAAATGCTCGCAGTTACTGACAGCTAGCTAAGGACATAATTTCTGTTGACTATGATATCAAGACTTCTTACATATGAAACTTCAAAGTAAAGTTCCTTTACAAGGATTGCTCATTTCATTGCGATCTGACAAAAAACATGGCCATCAGCACGGAACATAGTTTAACATTGGACCTTATTGGGAAATCAGATTTTTATCTTCACCTCTGAAACCACTGAAGCAAATTAAACCAAACATTACAGGAATGATGTACTTACCTGTACCAAATGAGCTGCCTGGTTTAGACACGTAATCCAGGTGTAAATTTCCTTCTGACCAGGCATAAGCATTCAATCTGATCAAATAAGTAAACCAGGCGTCAAATGACATGTAAACCAGGCGGAAATAGACACGTAATATTTAAATTAGCTTGATAGAAAACCAGGTGTAAATAAATCCAGGCGTAAAATAAAAGCAGGCATAGAATAAAACCAGGCATAAAATATAACCAGGCGTAAAAAAATAACAATTTTTTCCTGCTCGAGCATCTGTTTATACTGACATCATTTCTGAATTATGTAATACTTTGCCCTTGACATATTTTATTATTCAAATTTCTGTGGAATCAGTATGCTAGGCAATACAAAATAATATGTATTATTTAGAATTAATGTGCGAATTGCATAATAAGTAAGTACAAAATGTACATGCACACATGAATTCTTTATAGTAATCTCATGCAGTTGATTAATGAATATTTCCTTAAAAGCATTATTATTTTAAGTTATAGTATACTGACATGCTAAATTGTATACTAAAGATCCTAAATTTACTGAATCCTAACTGAACATTAACATCCTTTTGAACAAAATGTAGAAGGAAGTCCAAGAAGCACAGATTCTCCATCTTAACAACTCTGATCCAGCTAAGAAATTGACAGCTCAACATTTGAAATTTCCAATGATCCCCTTCATAAATTTTAATTTGTATATATATAAAAACCCAACTGGTTTTGAAATTTCCTCCTTGTTTCATTATTATGTTTGGAGTTGTGTTGAACCAACTGGTTATTAAATGTTTACGCTTGGACAGTACACGGATTACTGTTCACTGCAGAGCAAGAATACATATCCTGCTCCTTTAGAGGCTCTCATTGGGGTCTAAGCGTGACACGGGATCGACCCTTTTTACTATAAGCGTGACTCATGAAAGTCAAATTATTGTGCGTGAAAACGGGAAACGAAGTAGAGCGGGATACGTGAAATTAGATAAAAATGGTTCAGGAATTCTGGAAAAGGATAATTTTACTAAGCGGGAATTTCAGTTTTTTGTTATCAAAAACTTTTAATGTATGTACAATTTACAATGAGTGACTTTCTGCGAGATACCTTTTGATCTTCAACTGGATCCTATTGTTTTGTATCGGAAAATATATATAAACCAAAGGAATATTGGATGGCCAGTACTCAAATCCATGAAGACGTGAGAAGTCTCACACTACCGCATGTATGTGATAGGCTTTTCAGAAATAGCCAGACTCCTTCATAAGTTGACAGAACAGGGTGAAAATATTTAATTTCACGAGAGTGTCAGGAGGCAAACTTATAAAGTGTCTTGTGTTGGCTCAAAATTTCGGATACTCATGGATACCAGTAAACTGTAAATATAAGACACCGAAGCCAGCTCCATTGGAATAGGAGATGAATTAACTTAAATACAAGATGGCAAAGACACCATCACAACTAATTTTAGTACAAGCTTGCCGGAATACAGAAGAACGCAGTTATGTCGTAACTCGTCGTAAATTACCTGCAATGGCGTCTGCTATAAAGCATTTCTAGATGAAGTACCGTTCCTTGTTAGGATAGATCATGGTGCTCTTGACTGGATTTAAAATTTCAAGAACCTTGGAGGCCTTATTGTGTCTGCAAGGTTCAATATCAGTATGCAAGGTATAAACACTTGATTCACTTAGAATAAAAAGAAGTCTAAAATTCAGGCACTGAAACTTTGTATGCTAATAGGTTTGATGGCTTCAGAACCGGTTTTCCAATTATGTTCATGGTGTCTGAGTTTTGTCCAGAATGATTGACAGCTAGGTATTGAGTTTAACATTACATTAATTTCAAATGCAAATACATTGAAAAGCCTTCTCTTCTTAGCGTTAACTGCTTACTTGGCTTACACAATCAAAATAACATTTAATCCGAAAAAAAAAGGTATCACTGTTTACATGTTACTCTATTTTCTAAATAGTGAATAAGCGTGATCTGGAAAAACACAAAAATGATAAGCGGGATCCGGGATCAGAACCCCCCAATGAGACCCCCCTTTACGCCTGGCAAAGACACTTAATTTCAGTTTACACCTTGAAACCAGTTGTTTTCCAGCTGGCTTACGCCTCAATATCTCCTACGGGTAACATCCTTTACAAAGATTGCTCATTTCGTTCTGATCCAATAAAAAACATGGCTGCCAGCACAGAACATCTTTAAACATTGGACCTATGGCAAAATCACATTTTCATCTACTCCTCTGAAACAGCTGAAGCAAATTCAACCAAACTATACAGGAATGATGAATAGTAGATCAAAGATTGCTCATTTCATTGCGATGCGATAAAAAACATGGCCAACAGCGCTGAACTTACGTTTAACATAGGACCCTATGGGAAAATTAACATTTTCATCGTCTTCTTTGAAACCAAACTTTACAGGAATGATGTATGGAAAGTCCTTGACAAAAATTGCTCGTTTTGATTCGATCCGATAAAAAAACATGGCTGCCAGCACATTGGACCCTATAGGAAAATCACATTTTCAAACTCTTCTCTGGAACAATGGAAGCAAATTCAGTTAAACTTTACAGGAATATGTATGTAAGGTTCTTAACTAAAATTTCTCATTTTGTTCTCNGACGGACGGACGGACGGACGGACGGACGGACAGACGGAGGGTATTACAATATCCCCGAACTTTCTTCGAAAGTGCGGGGATAAACATGGCAGCAAGCGGAACATAGTTTTAACATACTTCCCTATAGGAAATCGGGGTTCATTTTCATCATCCACTGTGACACCATTGAAGCAAATTTAATTTAACTGAATTGGAGTAATGTATGGAAAGATCTTAACAAAGAATACTTATTTCAATTGAATCTGACAAAAACATGAATGTCAGTATAGAATATAGCTTAACATTAGACCCTATGGGAAAAACATTTTTGGTCATCAGCATAGGCATGGATTAGAAGCATCTTTGTCAGGTGAGTGATACAGGCTCAGTATCTGAGTTTCTAGTTAAATTTTGCTATAAGATTTGTTCAAAGTTGATTATTAATTTTGCAATTAAAAAAAATGTATTTTGTTTTCTTCTATATTGCAGAGTTTACATATAGGGATCTTTTTGTACCTTCCTAATGCGATTAGAAACTCATGGTCACTAACTCTAAATTAAGGGATATTTTTTCTTGTTACTTTATTTGGGTGGTTTAAATTAAAAGTGTCTATATTTTCATTAAAATATTTATAAAGAAAATTTTTGTTGTCTTTATTTAATGATTGAATTTTTGAAGACCAACGTACAATTTATTCACTTGATTAAACTTTGACCTCTGTATGTACCTTGTAATCTGATTACATTCATCTGTTGTTTCCTATGTCTGAGATGAAATATTGAATCAATCTGGAATATTGTTTGTTTTTACCTTATACAGGAACATATTGACGTTGATTTGAACAAGATAAAGCTGATAACATCTAGGGGTGAGAAAGCATATGTCAGACAGCATTTAAAGCTGGACAGTTCTTGCTCACAAACATTCCTATTACCTAGCCTCTTTGTAAGCGCAAACTGCATTTGTCCTTTTGAAATTTTTAGCTCACCTGGCCAAAGGCCATGTGATCTTTTGCCATCACTTGGCGTCTGTCGTCCGTCCGTTGTCCGTCGTCCGTCCGTAAACTTTTACATTTTAATCTTCTTCTCTGAAACCACTGGGTCAAATGAAATCAAACTTCAAACAAATGTTTCTTGGCATGAGGAGACTNAAGTTTGTGATTTTGGTGCAGATTGGAAAACCAACATGGCTGCTGTGGCTAAAAATAGAACATAGGGGTAAATTGCAGTTTTTGGCTAATAACTCGAAAACCGTTACAGATATCAAAAATATTACGGGGGGGAAAGAGGGGGGGGGTAAAAATGATCAGCATGATGAGATCTACCTGCCCTGCAATTTTGAAGAATATCCGTGTACCCGTCTTATTGCCCCTTTTCTGTGAAATTTTCAGTTTTTCGTTACTTTTAGTCTTATATATTGAAAATGGTAGAAGATAGAAGTGAAGTTTTTGTAACAAAAAATGGTCAGCATAGTAAGATCTACATGTCCTGCAATTTTGAAGAAAATCTGACAACCCACATAGGAGTAATTGCTGCTTTTTCTTTGAATTTTCACAATTTTTTAACTTTTTTACTTTTATTTCAAAAACTGTTTGAGATAAAGGTTAAATGTGTATTGCAAAAGTGTTGAGGTTTTCTAGAACTACAATGTTTACATATGTCCAGCAGGTTTGCATCTCATCCAAGATGGCCGCCAGCAGAGAAGATAGTTTAACATAGGACCCTATTGGAAATGCATTCAAAGATCTTCTCATGAAACCACTGAGCCAATGGGGACCAAATTTTGTCTCAGTAGTCCTTGGGTGGTCCCCTTTAAAGTTTGTGATTTTTACGTTTGTACCTCATCCAAGATGGCTGCCAGCGTGGAGCACAGTTTAACATAGGGACTCTATGGGAAATGCATTCAAATGTCTTCTTCTCTGAATCCATGTAGCCAATTGAAATCAAACTTGGTCAAAATAGCCTTCAGATGTTTTCCTTCAAAGTTTGTGATTTTTATGTTCATACCTCATTCAAGATGGCCGCCAGTAGGGAACATAGTTTAACATAGGGACCCCATGGGAAATGCATCCAAAGATCTTCTCCTCTGAAACTACCAAGTCAAATTGAACCAAACTTGGTCACAATAGTCCTTGGGTGGTCCCCTTTAAAGTTTGTAATTTTTACGTTCTTACCTCATCCAAGATGGCCGCCAGCGTGGAACATAGTTTAACATAGGGACTCGACGGGAAATGCATTCAAATGTCTTCTCCTCTGAACCTACTGAGCCAATTGGAACCAAACTTGGTTACAATTGTCTTTGGGTGATCCCTTCCAAATTTTGTGATTTTTAGTTTGTACCTCATATAAGAATGAAAATGTAACATATGGTGAACTGATTTATAGTATGAATGGGTGGTCTATTGGGGATAATGAATAAAACCAGTCACCAGGTGAGCGATACAGGCTCATGTGAGCCTCTAGTTCAAAGATATTCTCCTCTGAAATTACTGGACCAATACTTTCCAAACTTGGCCTGAATCATCACCAGGGTATGCACTTTCAAATTTGTGATTTTTATGTCCGTAGACCAAACAACATGGCCGCTGTTACTAAAAATAGAACATAGGGGTAAATTGCTGTTTTTTGTAAATTACTCGAAAACCGTTACAGATTTCAAAAATCAGACATGGGTGTTAAAATGATGAGATCTACCCACTGTGCAATTTTGAAGAAAATCTGAAAACCCATCTCGGATTTATAGCCCTTTTTACATAAAATTTTCAAAATTTTTGCATTTTTTATTTCAAAAAGAGTAACAGATAGAGGTCAAGTGTAAATTGCAAAAATGTTCAGCATATCAAGATCTACCCACGCTGAAATTTTGAAGAAATTCCATAAACCCTTGTAGGAGTTCTTGCCCTTTTTTCACCGAATTTTTTAAATTTTCGTATTTTTCGTCTTTTATTTCCAAAACTATAGAAGATGAAGGTTAAGTGTAAATTGATAAAATGTTTGCCATGTTGTGGCGACTTGAAAACTGGTGTTGCAAATTGTTTATTGACTGCTATTTTCCAAATGGCTGCCAAAAAAGGCAGGAAAATTCAACATTGTACGATTTCAATGAAATTTGGTTTCCAAATAGATATTGATATTGCGACTTCAAAACTTGTGATGAAAATTGTTCCTTGACCGCCATTTTCAAAATGGCCACCACAAAAGGTGGGAAAATTCAACATTGTCTGATTTCAATGAAATTTGGTTTCCAAATAGGTATTGATGTTGCAACTTCAAAATTGATGTTAAGAATTGTTCGTTGACTGCCATTTTCAAAATGGCCGCCAAAAAGGCAGGAAAATTCAACATTGTCTGATTTCAATGAAATTTGGTTTCTAAACAGGTATTTATGTCACAACTTCAAAACTGATGTTAAAATTTTTTGTTGACTGCCATTTTCAAAATGGCCGCCAAAACAGGCAGGAAACTTCAACATTGTCCTATTTCAATTTTTTTTTGTCCAAATAGATATTGATGTTGCGACTTCAAAACCGATGTTGAAAATTGTTGGATGACCGCCATTTACAAAATGATGTCTCGATTTCAAAACTGATGTCGAAAGTGGTCCTTAGCAAGAATGTTTTTTGTCAAAAAAGCCCAACAAAGAAATGTAGTAAAACTTGATCAGACTTTAAATACTGTTCAAGATATTGGTGGTGTTCGAGGTACTAAAGTTTGAGACTGTAGATCAACTGTATTACTTACAATGTTACCATGTGGCAATTGAAAGCCAGGTGAGCGATACAGGCTCCTGAGAGTCTCTAGTTAAAATGGCCGCCAAAAAAGGCCGGAAAATTCAACATTGTCCGATTTCAATGAAATTTAATTTCAAAGTAGATATTGATGTTGCGACTTCAAAACTGATGTTGAAAATTGTTTGTTGACTGCCATTTACAAAATGACGTCTCGACTCCAAACTGGTGTCGAAAGTGGTCCCTAGCAAGAACTTTGTGGTCAAAAAAGCCCAACAAAGAAATATAGTAAAACATCATCAGACTTTAAAAACAGTTCAAGATATTGGAGGTGTTTGAGCTACGAAAGTTTGAGAAACTGAAGATCAACTGTATAACTTACAATGTTCCCTTGATTGTGGCAACTGAAAGCCAGATGAGCGATACAGGCTCCTTGGAGCCTCTGATCTCTATTGTCATGGCGTACAAAATACCATTCAAAGTCAAAATGAAGCAGATATGGATTTTGAAGTTGAACATGTGGATATAAAGTCGGACACAAAGTTATTTTATGTTTCGATATATTTTAAAGCTACCCGAAAGGTCAGTTTGAGCTATTGCTATCACTTGGCGTCTGTCGTCCATCCTCTGTCTGTTGTCTGTCCGTTAACTTTTCACATTTTCATCTTCTCCTATGAAACCACTGAAGCAAATTCAACCAAACTTTACAGGAATGATGTATGGAAGGTCCTTTACAAAGATTGCTCATTTTGTTCTGTTCCGATAAAAATCATATTAATTCAAATCTTATTGGCTTTGTGGCTGTCTAAATTACGCTCTTGTTAGTTTTGCAGTATAAAGATATTCAGAGTAAAAAATTATCAATTATTTACAATCTTTTCAAGTCTTGAATTAACCAATTTACCAGTAGTATGTAGAAATTTTTGAATTGGAGGGAAAAACTGAAGTTCAATTTGAGATCTTTTATGAGAGTAGTCCCTGGTCACATTTAAAAGATATACATGTTTTTTTTTTTATTTTTCAGAATTGTTGCTGAAACCAGATGTACATATATGATTTCAGTATGATCTTACGTTTTGATGATTGAATATGAGGACTGAATTAACTTTACTATCCAGGTTTGTATAGAGTTTCAACTTAAAACAAAATATTCATATCAATATATGCTTTTAACAAGAGATGATAAGATGTTGGTTGATCCCTTTGCACTGAAACAACATGAGAAAACAAAATAATCAAAATTGCATTTATTTCATGTTCCATCTATGGTGGCATTTGACAACTTATGACCTTTAATTGTAACTATAGGTCTAAACTTTTTGTCTTCCAAATATTGCAGGTCACTCAAAAAGGTCTATGTTTAAAATCAGGTGGTGGGACATCATAGATGTATAACAGACACAAACAAGAGTAGCTTAATTTTATCTCAAACTTTAAACAATCAAGTCACTGGGTAATTATGGGCATTTACTCTTTTGAGTGTCTTTTTGTTTTTATTTTTTTGGAATCTCAGTCATTGTGTGCACTTGCTTCAGTTTTAATAGATCTTTATTTGAATCGATCTTAAAAGGATCGGTTTGCATTTACATTTAACAAAGTGCAAGATCGGTCTCGATCATTTCCTTCTGAGAACGGTTCATTTACATTATACACTAAAATTGAATTGACCTTACCTAAATACATGGGTTCTTCGTTATAAAAATACATGAAAATGCATATATTGATATTTAGATCTGGAAATGTCACGACATATTCATTTAAAAATGTTCAGGTTTGCCTTAGACGTTTTTCTCTCAATTTTCTGGCACCCAGAAGTTCACTTATCAAAAAAAAATCTTTGTGGCCAAACTATCTCCTCTTTTATTCTTCGAGTCGTAACAAACGTTCATAGACACATGTTTAACTGTCCATTTTCAGTTTTATTATCCAGTTTCACTTCATAAAGATTGATCGTGGCGTTTACACTTGAAGAAAGATCGATCCCAAAAAGATCGATCTTTTTAAGACTATGTCATTATGTGGTCTTTTTAAGTACGATTAAAGATCGATCTAACCCGTTTACAATTGTGAAAGATCGATCTTTTTAGGATCGATCTCGCCAAAGATCGATCTAAATTTTCTAGTGCAAACGGGGTCATAGTTTTGCTTTCAAGTTTTTCAGGGTCCATAATATCTTGTACATACATTGATTGGTAGAAAAAGGACATTTTTCACTTCACCTTTACCTCAGAACTGTATAAGTAAGTCATTTGATACCTCTTGCATGTTTTAAGAGGATATAATATGTTACTTGGGAATCTTCACAGGGAATACAGGTACAATTTCCCTCTCTGTGTTTTATATCCCCTGAGTTATAAGGTGAAGGGGGATATAGGGCACAGACAAGGAATATGAACCTGTATCTTCTGTACATGTGAAGCCTGTGTTAGCAATAAGTGCTATAATTTTCTTTTAAAGGTGTTTAAAATTATTGATTTTGCTGTAGCAAGTATGCAGTGTTGTAACAGGGGATTTATTCTGTCATTGTATTCCTTCCTTTTGGATAAAATGCACTAGAGTAGAATATCCACAACATCTAAATGTTCAATCACAATGGAGTGCTGACCGTGATGGAATAAACACCAAAGTAGAAATACAGTAGGTTGTTTATATACCAGGAAATTCTGCACGCCGGAAAGAAAGAACACTTACAGTGTCTTATCCCCTGTTAAGATAAGCAAAAAATTGCAGGATTTAACTGGATCAACAGAATTTAGGTTTTCTCAACTCTTGTTGTTAGATATGGGAATATATAGACCAGACATTTTTGTGTCTGTGCATCAAAATAGCAAATATGGTTACCGTTGTACATTTTACAAATGAAGAAGTGTAAAATAAACCTACACATATTAATTAGATAATTACAAAAAGGCAGCTTATCTCTTTTCAGAATGATGCTTGCTAGATACCTACTGTTTTGAAAACAAGGCACTCGTATAACATATGGTCAATCTGTTTGAAGAGGTTATAGCATTCAAAATATAATAAAAGATGAAATAATAAACTTGATGGAGTGCTTTTTTGTCATTTTAAAATTGTCTATCCAGTGCTGTTGTGGCAGTTTCAATAAATGTCAAACATTTGTTGACACTCTTTTAACAAAGATGTTCACAAAATATCAGAATTTTATTATATGCGAGTGTCTGTATATTTCTATTTGATCTTGTACAAGGAGGCTTTTAATAAATAATTTAAAAGTAAATTGATATATCTGCACTTTTCATTAAAATGAATTAAAATGAAAAATAATATTGTCCATATGCTGATGTCATTGTTAATTATTAATTGAAAAATGATATCATTTTGCAGCCTTCATTAATAATGAATAGCTCTTTTTATAGATATTCAATACATAAATACAAAATTTTGAATAAAAATATTGAAATTTATTGGAAATAACGACAGATTTTCAGAAAAACAAAACTTCATAATTCGATTAATTATAAATCAACATGAAATGGACAATAGATGTTCATAATACTTCAACTTTCCATTGTGTATTGCATTTCTTGAATTAATTGATAATATTGACGAAAATTGTGGTAATGAATGGACTTTTTCAGTTTTTGTTAGTTTAATTTGTTCTGAATATCAGGTCTTTTATTACTAGGAGTTAAGGTTTGATTTATTTGAATATATTGGTTAAAAATCAACTCATGAGTCACCATTGTGTTACAAAGAGCATAATTGAGACTAAATTCCATTTTTGGAATTTTAAATAAAGTTATAATTATTACCTTTATCGAAACACGACAATAGTACAAATACAGGTTCAATATTGAAATCATAAAGGTGTGTTTTTGTAACTATTTTCCATTGTTGAAATGAAATCGCCATATTTTTAAGTAAAACAAATGATAGAATTTGGACTTGGAAGACTATGGATTCTTTCCATTAATGTTCTGAGAAGGTGAATAGATTAATTGATAATGCATTATTGTTCAAGAACAAAGTCTTTAATCCAATTAAATTCTTTATAAATGAATTGAAATTTGAATAATAAAAAAGTAAATCCTATATTGTGAAAAAAAACACAAAAAGCCTGTTAGTTAAATGTTGCTATAGATGAGTTGAAGTATCATGGAGGGGGAAAAATCATTTATTTGTTTTGTATTATCATTTTGATATTTTGATTAGATAATATTTCTTTAACAGAAATATGAAATTAGAATAAAAAAGAATATATCTAATAGAAATCTTTATCTGCCCAAGGAGATCTCTTACAGCACAGAAATTGAAATTTGTATTTACTGAAGTTTGTTACCAAATAAATGTACATGCATTTGCCTGTGTGTCATTTGATGCTGACAGAAATTGACATTGATTTAAATGTTTAATGTCATTTGTACAAGTTTCACAGGAAAAAAATATGAACTTATGAACTGAGAGTATAATTACAAAATGAAACAGACACAGTGGATACAGAATGAGGGAAAAATTCAGTTGTTCACTTGATTTGAAATTCATTTTTTGTTAGAATCCTGGAAATGGATGTTTTAATGATAGTGTGTCTTTTGAGAGACAAATATTGGAAAATTGACTGGAAGTCGAACCTCTCAGGATCACACAATCATACCTTTATAGCAGATGTGGAGGACTTTGACTCCCCATTATGAAAATCAACACATTTCTATTGAAAAACATTCTGAAAACATGAGACATGTTCCAAAAACATTTCTTCAATACAAGATTTTCGAGATAGGAACTCTCATGTAATTGAGGCCGAAAACGAACAACTCAAATACTACTAAGAAGGAGTGACTGAATTNATACCCGCTTAAAACTCAAACATCGGCAAAAAAACATAAGTAAATTTTGGCAGTTTGGGAGTTTTGAGGGGGCGCTTGTGCATTTTGACTTTGAAAAAGGGTGAGGGGGCGCTTATTGGAGCAGGGGCGCTAATAAGGTCGAATACGGTAAATTTTAATTGATGAGAAACAATTAACCTGAAGCCCTACAATAGATTAAATATAAATCACCCTTAGCTCAACAGTGTTCATTAATTAATGATTTCCTCTCACTGTATTGATGTATTGATTTTTGTCATTAAAATAATAGATTTATTTCCGGAGTGAACATGAATCAAAAGTCCCGTATTTGAAATTCACATTAAATTTTCATGAAGCAGAGCCAGAGTCCTTCGAGATTGGTAAAAGGTATGATCGGGTGAGGATTTTACATTGAAAGAAAATCTAGGAATCAAACTCTGAAACAAATCTTGAGAGTTTGACATCAAATCAACCTTTCTGGATTTTTCCAGAAAGCAGATCTTGAAAAAAAAATTAACAGGAAATCTCTGGATTTTGCATTTAGGAAATTAATTTTTGGAGCAACTTTTGGAAGAGAATCAAAATTTCATTAAATTTCCTCAAAAGGTTATTCTTGAAAAGAAAAATGGGATCAGTTTGCAAATATTTTTTTCTGCATTTTAATGGATAATTTGCACTTATTGCTTATCAATTTAATTCAGCTAGATTACTTTGTGATGTTGGAAATCCTTAAATGCAATAAAAAATAGCTTCTATAGTATTCACACAATAGTGAAATTTATATTTCACATAGGAAGATGCCTTTATAATCTAGTGGTAAACCTGTGTGCAACTGAACTGCACCCATCAATTAATTCTGTCGAAAATCCCAATGGGCAGATAATTCAGACAGCTGTACTGAAACAGACCTAGAGAAATAAAAAGCATTGTACATTAATTATTTATAATCTATTCATATTTAAATTTAAATTCACCTACATAGACCCTTATCATACAGACACAAAAGATTAGATGTAAAATCTTGATTTTAAAGTGATATGCATATTTTAAATATTTATTAGCCTGATATAATGTTTATTTAGGAGTATTTATATAAGAGCCAATGAGGTAAACACTCCTAAGAAAGTAGATTAACTCTATGTATACAAATAGCAATATTTACTGTATCTATGTCTGATGGGTGACTGTGTGATTATTCAGGTATATCATTTCAATGCATTATAATTTGACATCTACCTATTTTTGTCACAGGTAAAAATTTGGACAGGTGAACAACAAACTTTGACTTTTCCAGTGGAGTGTTGAAACCGGAGAAACTATATAATCTTTATTGATGACTTTAGGGCTGACGTGACGTGAGACCAACACCTGCTTGACCATTGGCCAGCATTATAAAATCGAGGTATTTAGTGACTGACTGATTGGCGTAGAAAATTACCTGCAGTCCTATTGATAGAAATTTGAATGAATGATTCATAACAGGTAAATTTTACACCTACACCGAGAGACGTTTAATGAAGTAAAAACAGTTTCCTTGTGAAATTTATGACTATATTTTGATTTGAAGGATTATTTTAAGCTTAAAAGGTAGGTTCAATGTAATGTTACATTTTGTAAAAACACTTCATTTATTTTCTTTCATCTTAGAAGATCAAACAGAACAAGAGGTCTTGTCAAACTTAAAATTTTGTCAAGCTTAAAAAGTTTTGAGAGAGGAATTATCGAAGGTACAAAACAGCTAAGTCATGTCATTTTTAGAAGAAAACAAAATCGCCATAAAATTTTACACATTATTAGATCACTTATATTGTAAGTCTTAACCGCATGTTAAAAAGGTATACTGTAAATTTGTTGACATTGATGTGACTTGAATATAGGGCAGTACAAATTACCGTTACTACATTTAGCGATATTTATTTTATGAAAAGAAACTGACTGTTGGTTTAACATCTTCTAAAAATTTTCTTTTTCAAGTTAAAAACCTTTTCCATTGTCATTAGATTTAATATTATGTGAAACACTGGTAATAACACAATGTAATATTATTTAGTTGTCCTGTTCTTAGTTCAGTCGTCATGAATTTTTATATACTATTCAAGGTTCATACATGTCAATGTGCAATAGATGTGATGTATTCACTTACATCATCAATTCAGAATAACTTAATCAATATGGGTTGGGTTATAGCTTGAAAACCTCAAATTCCATATTATATGATTTTTTTCTCTAGATTTTGGTCTTTTTCTTTAAAATCTTTGGCATTTTTCATTCTAATTAATGAAAATTAAAAATTAAATATTCCCACCTACCCTTGATTTCAAAAAGATGGATGTGAATTTAGGATTTTTGTAATTGCCCGTACAGATTAGATATGCTGTTTTTGAAATAATAGATAGTGGGTCTAGATGGGGTTTTAGTGGGAAGCGGGATTGGCTTTTAAAAGTGAATTGGAAACGAGGTTGTCACAAAAAAGTGCCCTTGAAAACTGGAAAGGATGTTGGGCATGAAGCGGGAAATGCTGAAAAAAATGTCGTGAACCGGGAAAAAAGAGATTGTTTAAGAGCCTTTATAAAATATTTTCCTGATGGTGGAACCGGAAAGTTAAAAGATATTGCCAGGAATTCGGAAAGGGACTCCCAGTGATACCCCCCTAGATATATATGTCTAAAAGGGGGCGTATATCAAAAGCGCACTTTTGAAATTTTACTGTTTTATCAAAAGCCCACCGGTCCGGGCTATCGAAAGCGCACCGAGTTGTCTTGCAAATCATCTGTATTTTAATTGCAATCAACAGTTAACCTTTATAGTTTTTAATGGATTGTTATTTTATATGAAATGTGAACACTTGGGCTAATAAAGATGAAGAATTTGTAATTACGACTTACGCTACATCAAGTTTGATTGTCCTGTCTTGTTCTTCAGATTTTGAATTCTTTGCTAACTCTGCCAAGGAACTTTTGTTAATGGTTCAGTAAGATACTGCTGAAGATATTTTATCAACTTGGTATTTGCATTGTTGTCCGGAAAATCTGAAGCTAACTAATTTCCGAAATGGACATACAGCTCATTAAAATTTATTGCAGTTGGAGTTAACATATGCGTTATGATCTCGTCATGAATGGATTCCTATATCCTCATGGAACCAATGGAACCAATCTTAATCAGTTTTGATAGAATTGAAACAGGCCGTCTTTTTAAATTTTTCTAATTCTGTGAACAAGACAAAGTATATAGTAAATCATTGGTTCACTTTCAATTAGAAATACAGAAAAATGGTCCATATTCTTTCGTAAAATATATAGAATGCCTTCAGAACAGCTTGTTCGATCGGAATTCAAACCTCCTACCTAATATTATACATATTGACTTTGAGCTGACTAGCACAAAGTATTTAGTGACTTGTTTAAAATGTTGCAGATTTGATCTGGGCCAAGATTCGTGCAGAAAAATTCAAAAAAAATTATGACTGAATTCTGAGTAAAAAAATCATCATGACTAAATAGGTAAATAGTTGAAAATATTTTTTGGACTTCATTTCATTGGCTCCGCTGAGGTTGAGGATGTCTTTGCAGAAGACTGTATTAAGCTTTCAACTTAAGATAATATCACATGTAAAATACAGGTGAGCAGTGCGCTTTTGATATGCAAAAATGTGCGCTTTTGATGAAATAAAAATGCGCTTTTGATAGGTGAAAGGGCGCTTTCGATAAACTCCCCTAAAAGGTTTAACAGAGAAAACTTCACCTCCCATACCTTCCAATCCTCAGCCAACTACCCTTTACAGGCCATTTCTGAAATACACACTTCATTGCAGTAAAATTCGATAAATATGTTGTGATCATGTCACTATTTAGAAGACTATTCATAAATGAATTTGATAAAAAAAGGCTCTTATTTGAAATTAAGACAATAATAACAGGAAAGATAATAGGAAACATACAATGGCCAATAATTCTCAATCACATACCACAATCCACAAGGGCACTGCACAAGAAAAATACCAATAAAAGACAAAAAAACAAATGTAGACAGTAAGAACTCTGGATATCCTGAATTGGTACTGGCACTTAGCATAAGCTAGAGTTATGGTTAAACCAGTTAATGGGTACCCAAAACCTCCCTTTTCTCTCTCTTTCTATCAATTCTTAATTGTGTGGACTGCAATGAATTATTATAACACTGAGGCAAATCTTAAATGGATGATGAAAAAGAAAAAATTACAAAGGATAACATATTTGCCTCTCGGGGACAATTTTTTATTTGTTGGTTGTCCATATCAGTCTTCAGTAGTATGTACATGTATATCATTTTGACCCAGTTTATCAGGCTACGGATTTGTTTGTTTTTAAATTTCTACTTTGTAAAGAACAAATATGAAGGAAGAAAAGTACAGACAACACTACTTGAGTCACTGCTGAAAGATAATATGGTACATTTACATTAGATAAAAGTTGGTTTATAGTGACGAGTCAAGATACAATACTGTGCCTTTTCTTTTCATATTACTACGTCAGCTGCAGCAATATTAATGTTTCTCAAAAATATACTTAAATTGTTGTTTTGGTAATTGGCTTATGATCAAATTTCTTGTTGTTGTTTGGTTCAAATCAATTTGATTTTGAGAGGTATAAATACATCTGCAGTTGTTTGCTGATCATATTTATTTAGTGGATTAAAATCATGCTGTCTTATTAAAGAAATGTTTTATCAAATATTAGATTTAATATTTTGGCACTAAATGATATTTGCTAATACAATATCAAAATTAACAAACTCAGTTTATAATATATGTGTTCATCCATTACTTGTGGTGAAATATTTCAAAGTAAATTCAACAATTGCTTAAAAAATTAAGATTTAGAAACATGAATTTGAGTGGGCAGAAAATACTGTGGTTTAAGCAAACATAAAGATATCTTAGTGCAAAAGCCTGTGTAAGTGATTTATTTGAAAATTAAACTTACCATATTTAGCAGAGTTTATTGATACATAATCAAGGTTCATTCTCTAACATTCTCTAACAAACTGGATGAAAAACATTCAAATAATCTCTTAAAAATAGATTGCATGACTTAAAGTTCCTGTTTGATGCAAAAAATGCTGTCTATTTAACTTAATATAAAATTCAATTTGAAAAATTTATGTTTCCATAGTGTAGCTGGGTTTTGTGAAGTACTGATGCCCTAGCAGCAGGTATGAAGAAACCTTTAGCATAAATAGTAATTAATGTGCTTATGAGAAATTAAGCTGAAAGGTCTAATCACCAGAACTACAATTCAGATGATATGCATCAAAAGTTAAGTTTTCAGATAAGAAAGCCTTATACTAGGTCATGACCTCAAAAATTCTGGTATTAGTTGGAAGGTTTTTGCCAATAGAAATATACTTTTGAAATAAAAAAAGCAGTATCTAATATTATTCAAAGATAAACCTAGTGTTTAAGTAGGTCATATGACAAGGTCGCAATGTCAGATATATGGAACATGTTAAAAGGGTTTCCAAGAGTTGTACATGTCAAATATGAAAGCCTTATGACTTTAAATTCATAAAATATACCCTATGTTAAAATGGATCATGATTTATATGTAAAACTTGCTCTATTGTTTAGTGGTGACTGCTGCAAGCAGAGCCAGCGTATAGTGATAACTCTATCATCTTGTATTGTGGTCCTGAGTCTTACACTTATGTGGGTTTGTTAATCCACAACTCCTTCAAACTGCAAGTCCAATTCGATGTTCTTCACCTGATCTAGTTGTGTGCCTGATACCCTGATCTGATCTTATTTTCCCTGTTTTTCATTCTAAGATTGGACTTCATCGTTCTATTACAAATCAGTGTTCTTCGATTAATAAAGTGCATGCAAGCTACACATGTGTGCCATGGAACATCTATGCATTTGCTGTTGGATATATTTTTAATTTTCTGATTATTGGTACACATATCATTTAAAGTTTGTTCAAGTCTAAGGATTTACATTTTATTCGTTCATTTTTAATAAAATTATAAATTTGTTGAACTTGTTTCCATATTTTCCCATGTTCAACTTGTACATTGCAGAGGTATACACAAATTTCATTACCATTGCTGCATTAGCCTTTTGGTTTGGTGGCATAACTCCCTCCCATGTTAATCTTATTCCCAACCTAAGTCTTTTTGATTTAATTTTCTGGTAAAAATAACAATCTTTCTGGCTTCACATGCAGAGTTATTTCCCTTTTGGGATTTGATCATTAATAATTGGAAGATAATTATGATCTTTATTTTCATCCTTTTAGTGTTATCTGGAAAGCAAATGTGGATGAAGATGGTTAATTGGATAGAATTTTGTGAAGAGTTACCATTAAATCTGAGAAACTGTTAATTTTCAACAATATGGCTTCCATGTGGTAATTTGATTGCCTTTAGAAATAGCATTGTCATCCAAAAATCAATGCAAAATCTTATAGTTTTATATGTTTAAGATATTTTTTGCCCTTAAGCAGTTTTAGAACTGTGTCTAGAATTGCTGTTTGAATTACTTTGTGATGAGCTTAAGTTAAGAAAAAAAAACATACAAGGATTTAGATATTTGTAGGAATGAATTAAATGTTTTATGTGCTATGTGTTTATTGCCTACTGAGAAAACAAAACTAAAATTCGAAAAATAATCACAGATACGGTTCAGACAATTTATTGTATTGACAGCTATAAAACAAGCCTGTAAGCCATGTTGGGTATTCCTGACAAATTGCGTCTGTTGGTATTTTTAGCCAAGACATGTTATGTTTTTCTCAGATTGTAAGACAAGATGTTTGAATCTGTTCAAGTTTTTATAGGAATGAATTTTATTATACCCACCTGTATATAGTGATCATGGTGTCTGTCCCCGTTCATTCATTCGTTTGTCCATCCGTCCATCTGTCATAGGGGTACACACTTTGTAGCAACAACTCCTTAACCACTTGGTGGAATTCACTGAAACTTTTACAGAATATTAGTAAATATTGCCATTGTGTACTAACTATTAAAAAAAAATTGATCCGAACTGCAAAACATGGAATATATTATGTTGTTGTATCAGATCTGGACCACTCTAGACTATATATGGTTGTATTTCATTCATTGGCATCCATCTTTTATGAATCAATCTGAAAAAGATCAGTTTGCTTTTAAATTTAAAAGTGCAAGATTGACTTTGGTCACTCTTTTAGAACTGAACATTTACACCATACAATAAATTCTGAATCTATCGTACATAAATGCGTGTGTTTCCTTGGGATCAAAAGAGATAAAAATATAATTTGAACTCTGCAACCATGTCCCCATGTGGAAAGTTGGACAGATGACAAATTTATTTTAGAATTTTAAATAAAATGTCTAGCTTTCTAGTACTTGCTCTTGTACCTGTTGTTCAGTACAATGATATTACATTTAAAGAAAGATCGATAAAAAAAATATCAACACTCTTAAGACTGCTGCTTGATGTGGGCTTTTTGAGTCGATTGCAGATCCATTTAGCTCCTCCACGCTTGTCAAAGTTAGATTGTTTAGAATCAATCCACCCAAGATCAGTCTAAATTTTAGTGTAAACAGAGTCATAGTTTTAGTTTACACAGTATATTTATGTTTTAAGAAAAATATTTTGCATCCCTTGTTTACAGGGAATCATATTACACAGATGATTTTGACAGGTCTGTCATTAAGTTTGTAATATATAATCAATCAATCAATTCCTAAATATTCAAGTTTAAATAATTGATAACTAAATATCAAATTTCAGTACATGTGTATTATAATACCAAGTTACATGGTATTGTTTCAGTTCAGATTTATTTTCTACTACAGAATGAGAAGCATATTTTTCATTCCATTTACATGTGCACAAGCTCTTAGAAAAATTAAATTTTTAATATAAAATTCAAGTGCAAACCTTTGATAGATAATTTTAAAAGAATAACATTTTGGCTATAAAAAATCTAGTTTTGAAATTGATTTGGCCATTTCCTAAATAATGGAGATTGGATGTACTAGACATCCAGAAGGTTCCTTGATCAAATTTATTGTGGTTTGAATACTGGCGTTTCATACAATATATCTAAAGCCTGTGGGCTATTCCATACAATAAAACCATAGCCTGTGGGCTGGAATAACCTACCGTAGTGGAAGTGCAAAATAATTACCAATAGAAACAAATTTCTATTGAATTAAATGTAATTATAGCATATTTGCACCCTTTCTCAATAATCTATTAGAATTCACCCTTGTGTACCAATACTTCATTAAAATATGCTAATACCTCAGTTGTATAGCTGTTACCTTTAAGTAAAGGTATAGAAATTTGGTTTTTGTGGTTTGTACTGTTTTTCTGCTTAATTAATTGGAAGTTATTGACTTAGTATCAAATAAATTTGTAAATGAAATTTTGGTGAAGTTATGCACTCTGTCAGGTAGGCACAATACTTTTCTTCTCTTCTCAAATGTTACAAATCCTCTCATTAATATGACATGTGACTTAAATTACCACTTTTATATGACCAAAAATATATTGAATTACTTTTCTGATAATCGGATTAAACCGAACTTTTACAATTTTTGAAAATTACAGAGAAATGTGGTATTCTCTTTGTATCCAATGTATACCCGTGCATAAATTTTTGGAGAAGTTTTGTTGAAGTTTTGCAAGGCACTAAAATCCATACATGTACATTGTTGAACTTGAACAAATATGATGCTCTAGTGTTTGTTGACAGATAATTGAGTTTGAGGCTTTATATCTAAAAATATCATAAATGATAAAACTTCAAAAACACAAAATGTTTGTTCAAGGAATGGTCAAAAAACAATTTTATTAGCAAGCTGAAGTTGATACTGTTTATTTTTTACGGGTGGTTTCCTTTTGTTAATCTGTATTTGACATAATTTATTGGCTTAATGCTTTTATAATAAAATGGTGCATTATGTGTCCTATATATTTTATCAGCTTGAAAATAACATTCATGCACATATTTTCTTTTATAGACTCTTCTTCGGTTTAGAGTGTTTTATATGTAAAATGGATATGTAAATTAATTTCAACTTCTGAGCTTTATCAAGCATGTTAAAATTAAAATTTTACAAATGTTTCTTTTTTAAATCATAACCCATCTGAATGAAAATATTTTTTCCTTTTGAGCTTTGTGTGAAAAACTCAAAAAATCTAAAATGATGGAATATTTCTCAGTCATGAAGTTGATCAACACTGTTGCTTGCACATTTAACCAACTGCTTAGAATAGTAGAAAAAAATCTTTTTGTTCCTAGTTTGTCCTTGTTGGGAATAGACAAGGATGCACCACAATTCTCAAAAATTTCGTTGAAAGTGCCTTTCATTTATAGAGAGATAAAAATATATAAGTAAGTCGGAAAATGGAGATTTTAATGGCACTTGAAATGAAGCACTCTTATTAGAGTATGAAAGATGTACTTTCAGTTCAAGTCATGGGAATGATAATTATTTGAGGACCTTATAATGGAAGTTGCTAAGGATCATTCACTTTGTCATCCGGTGTCAAATTACATGTTCGGTTAATGAAGGACAACAAATATATGCTTAATTAAATAATAACTGTCAATTTCTCCTGGTTTTAATGCCATGATATCCTGCACCCTATAGTACCTGTGATATTGATAATCGATGCATCAGCAGATTAATTACAGGGTTTTTCGATGGACGTAGTTGTAATGACAGATTATCGTTAGACCATCAGTTATCTGGACATTTTTATCATGTTAATACAGTGTGAGGTTGAGTGTCCACTTTAGGATCAGATTATACTAATGACCTTATAACGGAGCTATTATAATACAATTTTACCTTTAATGGATTTTGTCGATATTGGCTTTTTGTTTGGTGATCTGGCGATGGATGAATATGGTAAGGAAAGAGTATTCATGTATTATTGTAATTTTAGATTTCTTTTGTAGTGAAAAAGAAACATATTTTGTGTGAGTTACACATTTTTTAAAATTAAAATATTCATATAATAATAACCTTTTTGTATAGTTTTCAACAATTCTCATCAGACCATAATTATTTTGAATTTTAGAAAATACGTAAATAAAACAAAAAAAAAAGATAGTCACAAGTCTGCCATCAACAGTTTACCTAATAGGCGCAGTTGATAGAAAATTGTGAATGTATCACTGAGCACAACAAAAAAGTTTTTTTTTTGTATATTTCCAAATGCAAACAATATACATGTATTTTTTATATGTATAAATATGTTTGACACAGATGTTAGACACAGCAGTAAAATCGTGTATTATTACTGCACATGTTTTATTGATCATACGTAATATACAATTTGCTTTTTCAATCACTACATACATTGTTCGTAACTTTTACGTTTGCTTACAGAAATTGTTATGAAATTTCACATATCTTTCTCTTGTCAATACGATAGTCTTCACAATGATTGAAATATAAGAAAAATTGTGAGATTTATCCAGTATTAATCCTATCCTTCATTTAGATGCGCTATTATGCCCTTATCTTGATAAAATGTCCCTTCTTTTGGAAAATCTAATGAGCTTTAATGATCAGTTCATAAACATCTTGCAGCTTTTTCAGGTGCTTTCAGTTGTAAATGAGTGATTTTTCTGCATGAAAAAAATTAGGGAGTCACAGGGCCCATATGTCCACTCTACAATTAAATGAGTTTTATACACATAATTCAAGATAGCTAGCTTATAGCTCAAAATGTAGATTTTAGAGTTTTGGCAAGTTTCGGGGTGTATTATGTATTGCAGAAAATAAAGGAAATCTGAAACTAATTTTTGAGGGCAAAAAATTGTTTGAAATGCATTTGTTGTGCTTCGAGATCACCTTTATGTCTATGGAAACATGGTACCAACTTTGGAACATATTTTTCCTGAAGACATTTAAGGCTAGTATGTACTCTTTTTCTGGATCAGTTTCAAAGAAACTAAAAAGCAATCTCATGAAGGAATGGGTTAAAAGAGCCAGATTATTTTTTATTCAAAAACTTCCAGTAATAATATAGCAAAACTAGATGTTTCATTGTGAAACAGCCTGTTTTAGACTAAATTTATTGATTTCCACATAAATTTCTATTTAGTATTTGTGAGAGTTAGTAATTATTGATGAAATAATTAAAAGTATCAATTATGAAATTTCATATATTTACCCACAAACCATGCATTGAGTATCCATGTGCCCTCCATTTCTCATATATAAGCATAGACAAAATCGATAAAAAAAAAAGAGTATTATTTTTATTTTTCCGTTGTCTGAAATAATTTTCATACAAATTTGTTTCTACGTTAGTTAATATTTGGGTATACAGTACATAAAGCTGACCATAGATAATAAATTGTAAACAGAGAAATCTGTGGAATTTATTTTTGCTACGGTATATCTCTTGAGGGATTTAGTGCAAAAATAAAGCATGCAAATATTTCAATGCAACTGGTTAATTTAGTAGCTAGACAGACAACCTGGAAATTCAAGACTGGTCAAAATGAAATTTATAAAACGTGAGAAAAATGGTAGCACAAAATTTACCTAGTTTCTTGAAAAAGCCTTTAAGATGGTGTACTTTGAATATTTGGTATTGATAGTATATCTATACTTGTACCTTTGCTGAGATAACTTGATTTTTAATATGTAGCATTCATATATATTATACAGTGGATCAAGTAATTTGATGAATTATGTTGTATGTTTGTCACATTGTGTATTCTTGTTCTAAATCCTAAAGGGGGCAACTGCACCTAAGACAGTATTTAAAACATTTAGCTCTGGGAATCTGGCAAAAGAAAATCATTCTGCAGCCTGTTGCAATATATTTTAATTTTAAGAGAAAAGCTCATATACATTATTCATGGCATATTGTACACCGCTGTTCAAATTTAATTATTTAAACATGAACATGGTAAATTTGTTTACTTTCGCAAGAATTTTTTAAAATTTATAGACTAAACAAAATTAGAAAACTGTAAAAAATATGTAATTAAAATGTGATATATTATCTGTTCAGCTTTCAAAAATAGTTTTGATATTTAAAAGTTCTATACATTGACAATGATAAAGGGGTGTATATATATTATTACCAATACATCAAGTTGTTTATTTCATGTGGCTTTTAACATTTAAAACTTTTTTCATAGATCTATCATGTATTATTTGCCAGAAATAAATGGTAGCAAGTTATGGCATATATTTATATTATATATTAGTGGTAGTATAAGGGGGTAATACCCCAGTATTGTTTCCTGTGCAGAATAGAATTTTTATATTCAAGTCTGTAATGGGGCCACATTGGTTGTACATGTAGTGAGAAAGACTTAACTGAGGCTTCCATGGCTTGGAAATACACCCAATCTAACTATATTTATATAATTTTATTCTATAAGAATTTGTATTTGTAAACTTTTACACATTATAAAAGTAAGCAAACTGAGTAATGTTACAGTGCACCCGTGTTATTTCGCCACCTTTTGGACCAGAGGAATTTTTGGCGTTAAGTGAGGGTGGCGATATATCGAGGGAATAAATTACATAAAACTATGCAAATTTTTGAAAAATGTACTTTGAAAATGGTTGGCGATAACTCGAGGGACGGCTGTTAAAGAGGAGCAGTATAACGAGGGAGCACTGTACTATTATGTGATATGTCAAATATGTTCTTGTTTTTCTTCTCATGCCTAATGATGAAAAGTCAGGGCATCCTATTTTCCCAACAGTTATCTTATTAATTCTGTGGGTCTGGGGAAGTGGGGAGGGAGGGGTCATAAGTGACTCTCAGTAAAATGCCAAAACAATGGGAATATAATTTTTAAGTTGTTTTCTGATATAGTTATTATTGACCTCAATATATTTCTGAAAGGGTGCACCTGACTCCTAGGATCTCTGTCTACAGGTGTACCTGACTGCTAGTCCTTTGTGAAAATATCTCTCTCTAAGAAGACACTTAAACTGGCTAATATTATACCAGTATCTATAAAATATATCATAAAACAGTTCTAGCGATGTTAAACCCAAATTTTAAAATCATCATGGATAAAACCATTTGTTTCCATTAGCATGAATAATATATTTTTTTCAATAAATCAGTCTTTTATACAAAAGTTTTTTTTCTGACAAAAAATAAGCAAATATATGATTTCTAACAATAACAATTTTCTCTCTACAGCTGTTGTATTGTCATTTTAACTCAGAATTTACAGGCTTTTAAAACATGCAGTGTCAACATCACTGAGTAAATTTCTAGAGTTTTTATTTCCAATCTCTCAAAACCCTTATTCATTTAATTCAACCTCATGTTACCCTGAAAGAATAAATTATTTTGAACCCTCATTTATGTTGCATTATGGCATCCTTTGTAACAATCGATTGATTTTAACAGTGGAAATTTAAATTTTTTCACATCAGGTCTCTGAACTTCTATTCATTGGATTTGACACAATAATTTTAGGGATATATCAGCCTGGTTTTAACATATTGCTTTTGAATTTCAAAGAATACTTCTTTTGTTATTTAAAATCTGTTATGTCAATCCCTTTACGAAAGAGTTACACTTCAGATAGCTTTCATTTATAATACTTCATATCGCTTACAAATTTATGATTATCAGATCTGGTAGTATTTGTATTTTCTGCAATGCTGAGCAGCACATTGGGATCAGTGTCTGTCTTCTGTGTGTCAAAATAACACATGTTTGAAAAATTTTTTTTCACCAAAAGTAAGCTTAAGCTGTGATTTTCTTTTTTGTACCAATGGCATAATATGCATGAATATACAATAATGATGAATATAAAAAATAAATTGACAAGAAAAACAATATCATTTTTAGCTGCCTCGTTCAGAGAAAGAATAATTCTTGTGAATGTGACTGTGACTACCTGTTTATCTGCCCTTGTTAGAAAATCAGGCATGTACTTGACAACTTCCATTGTTCTCATCCTCTGTTCCTAGCAGGGCATGAAATTTCATGTCAACTCAATTTAAAAGGGATAGAGAGATAGCTTTAAAAACCATTCTCGATCAAAAAGTAAGGACTTGTGGGTTAAACAAGATGTATAAAAGTTTTAGGATAGGTAATGATCCATGATCATTTGCATATACTATAATGTAAAATTATTTGTCGTGTCACAATGATCGGTTAGTTTGTACTTAACGACGTTTACACCTTAATTAACTGATAGAGATGCTAGGACAGAAAGATGAATAATATTTTCCTGTCAATCAAAAACCCCCATGTCACGTCACTATCTAGAGATAAACAAGGATGACCATTGGATGTCAACAGGATTTGACATATTTACATATTGAAGTCAGATTTTAAATATGATAAATATATTTTCCTGTGTAATATACCTTTAGTGTAAAAGTACGGGTGATTAGAACAGACTTTTTAAGGTGAATGAATTTGATCAATATGTAGATTATAAATTCATTCAGAAGTGACCATATTTATTTATTAAAGGTTGTGAAATTTGTCAACTAAAGGAGCTTTTCATATGTATATTTGATGTGTCGTTTATGACTTTATTTATATGGAAATTTTCATTGATATATTTCATTGGAATCTGGATTAACATTCCGATCAGGATACATAAAATTATTTATAAACAGGAATCGAAAGTACTTAAAAGGTTAGTTTATATTTGTGTAGTAATTTTCCGCATTTGTGAAGTATGGAAATTATGTTGCCATTTGGCATTTTATTTTTACAAATATAAGGAATGCTAAAAATACATTTTGCTCTCCCACTGTGTAACGATTGTTGAAAGAAAAATTTTTTATCAGGATTTCATGTTGGTTTCAGATTCGCGATAAGCTGATCATAATTGTTTCTTTCCTGATTTAGTTATTAATTAATATATTGCAAAATTGTCTGTTTTATTTTTATTGATAAAATAATTACATGTTAATCTGTATGACAATGTACAGTGCATTGCATTGCAGACAACTATCTGCTTGTCAGATGATAATGAAATTTGGAACGGAAGTCCCTGAGATTATGCAGGGACAAGTCTCTGTAGTTATCTTTAACCTTGTTTTATAATTTGTACAAAGTGAATATTTCTTATTCAAAGCATCTGAAGGGCATATCCAACAGTTTCTTGTTTATATGAAAAAGTATTTCTTTTCCTATAAATCAATGAATATGTAGCCCTTGTAACGGTTAAAGTAGCATAAAATGTCCCCATTACAAATTCAAATTTACAATATTTTACAGTTTTCTCATATTGTCTATTTTATGAAAGTTTGATATCATGTACTTCTAACAATATGCTACTAAAAAATCTCAAAAACCACATAGGTCACTGAATTCGTTTCTGAGTAAATCATTAAAATATGCAACGTTTAACAAATCTCCCATCGGTAACACCCATTAAGTCCGCCAAACTTGAAGGTACAAATTACCTTTCCCTCGGAAACAATGGGAATTACTTTGTGACGTTACATTTATCAATGTCATATTCCCAGAAAACATTGCCTTCTTTTGTGTTTGCTATTATCTCCCCTGAAACTATTGGATATGCCCTTAAGGTCTGCACTTCATAAAAAGGCATTTGAAAAAATACGGTTATAGATATCCATGAAAAAAAGTAATTAAGGTGACTTTCATCAGAGGATTTTATTGCATGTATATTAATATCATATCCTTTCATTTGGTATTTTCATAATTTGTGACAAAAAATGAACATGAATTTCAGGTTTTTTTTCTCACAAAAAGCCAGACTTGACCCTCTGAGCTGTAGATTTGTAGCTTTTAATTTTGTCACATATATTATGTATTAAACAATGATAGAAGTCCTGTAGCAGTTTTATTGACTTTGAAACTTTTATACTTTGCCTGTCTAAAGTTCAGTAAAAGGTCATCTATCATAACATTACAATGGTGGATGGAGAATTACATTGTTATAGTATTATGGTAATTTTCTTACTCTATATGGATTTATATCTGGTTTATAGAATGCAGGTGTGAAAATTGTAAGAAAGCCAGTTATATTTCTGAACTTTACCTTCTATACAATATTCATTATGTTTTTTTCAAGAATTTGAAACATGGCATCTATTGCCTTATGATACACTTCATTTGATTATTTTGTGCCAAGAAGGTGCAGACCTGACAAGTCTTATAGGAAGCTTATTCTAATTTGTTGGGAAATCTCACCCGAGGCAATTTTAAACTTGACGGGTTTGAAGTATAAAAAAAACTGACCTAACCCCTCCCCCACTTTCACACACACACACACAAATTGTACCAAAAAGTACAAAGTACAGCTGAATCACGTTAATGATATATGAATTTTTGATGCCTTTGTT
This sequence comes from Modiolus philippinarum, assembly GCA_002080025.1. Classification (NCBI taxonomy): domain Eukaryota; kingdom Metazoa; phylum Mollusca; class Bivalvia; order Mytilida; family Modiolidae; genus Modiolus; species Modiolus philippinarum. The sequence continues at coordinate 74,635 of MJUU01005473.1, forward strand.
GGCCCCATTATTATATCATCCCTGTTATAATATGACAGTTTTACATCATCAGCTACTGTTAAATGTTTTATACCTATCAACAAAGGTTATATGATGTTATTGTTCTGGAAGTTATACATGTTTTTCCCTATATTTTTTGCAGGCATACTGACTCATAGAGAAGGTTTTAGATCCAAATGACAGTTTGTGGAGGAATAACTTAGTTATATTTATATTAGAAAGTGTGTTATATATTCAGACAATGAGGAATATTATTTTCATTCTTCTCTTCATAACATTACAGACAGTTGTATATGGTAAGTTTAAGCTGATAGAAATATATGGGTAATTGAATTTTATAGCCAACGGATAAAAAATGAAATAAAAGTTGCAGATACAGTCAACAATTCCCAAATTAAAATACCAACACATAACGGAGTTCATTTGAACAAGAGCAAAACCCACACCACACTGCAAGTATCCACAATGACACAAAAATCGCAAATGCCTAAATGAGGGACGAAAACAAATTAATTTGATTTTAAGGTGGCTCACTCATCACATTTTTGAATTTGTGTCAGAATTCGGAACTACTCTGGTTTTCTCCAATTCAATGGCTTCAAAAATTTTGCACATGGACCCCTACTTTTTATTTCATGAATGTCTTTTATAGGTCAATTTAAGACCCCTCACAAGTTTTCATAAAATTCTCGATATAACTTCCTAGCTTTTTGGCACAAAAATAGTCCTGATGTTACATAAAGGAAAAATCCAGAAAAATTAATTTCATGCCAAATATTTAATGTCTTTTATCTCTGTAAAAAGCACACAGCCCTATATATTTCTTTTTACCATTTCATTTAGTCTACAATGCTTTATCAATTAAAACATGTTTAAATAAATCCTTGATATAAACACCATCAGGAGTGAGCCTCCTTAAATGGCCCAAAAATGAGAAAAATTATTCACTGAGGAGATATAAGATGTTTAAATGTTTTTATTCTTTTGATAGACAAAAGAGTAATCTGTTTCGCTATTTTATTGTGGAATTGCTCTTTGTGTTTTGAGATTTAAGTATTTAGCAAAAGTGTTGTATGGGGTACTGTGATAGCTTGATACTGAATATAATCATAGATGTTGAAACTGTGAAGACTGGAGATAGTGAGATGAAATTTATACAGAAACGGTAACAAATAGAAATGGAAAGTCTTTTCGCCAAAAGTTTGTAATCAGTTAGACTTGAAAGATCTAATTCCTGTAAATCAGTTATGATTGAAATTCAAAGGTCTACAACCCTTAACAAAGTCTTGAAATTTCTTAGTAAAATAGTCTTGGAATGTCATGGTAACAGAGTCTTGAAATATCTTAGTAGTAGAGTTTATTAAATATCTTAGTAATTGATTCTTGAAATGTGTTAGTAACAGAGTCTTTAAATTATGTTTCTTTCAATTTAACTTTAAAGGTCTGTGGCACTGTGGTCCAAACTTTATAAAATACAACTGACGAATCCAGAATTTGAAGTTTGAAACAAATCACAAATTTTTGGCATAAACCCGAATTTTAACCTAAAAATTTATACTTTTCCAGGTTTTAGAGGGGCACAACCTCCTCACGCCACACCCTAAATTCTGCCCTGATAGGTGTATGGATATTTTTACTGTAGTATTGACACTGAAGTGAATTATCCATAAAAAAAGAATATTGTTGACATTTTTGGCTGCTGATCAAAATTTTCTACATTTAGTGAAAAATAAATTACATTTATATAGAAATTCGGTTATGGTAACAATACTGTGTAATAATGTTATTGTAAGTCAATCAACTTTTCATATAAAGTAAATATACAGTGTCATTTTTAACTTTTATGACAGTTTCAGATTTTCCTGGATCAATTCGTTGTTTAGTCGTAAATAGAAATGTTTTGATTATTATCACAATAAAATGTCTTTCAGTTTATATTGTGGGGAATTACAATTATTTGTATATTTGCAATATAGACTACCTTTGTATTTTGGTTGAATTTGAAATTTATCTACAAAGTGAAGTATGAACATATTGAAAGAATTTTGATGTCCAATCTACATGAAAAAATTCTTATAAAATCCTGAAATTTTTTTTCGCTTTAGAGCTTTAGTCTAGGACCTATCAGAAATGGAAAATAGAAGAAATTTGTCTGTTTGGATTTGCATATATTTATGTTGGCAAGCACCAATGTTTACTTAGTCTTGTATCTAGTGATTTTAATGAAATGACCCATGTGTAACTTTCCTTCTTGAAATGAGAAAAATTATGGACCTAATAAAAAAGGGCAGTTAAACCTAAAACACTTCCTTGCTTTCAATGACATATACCTGCAGATCCAGCTTCTGAAAAATTTGGTCCTCCATATAAAAGGAGGTTCTGATCCATGGTTGCCAATTTCTCTTGTCTGGTTCTGCCAATACTTCAAATGATAAATTTTTTGTGTCCCAATCAATAAAAAAATCTGGGGAATATTTTTTTAACTTTGTCTGTCTGCTTGGACACCATGAGTATATCACAGCACAAGTTTTGCAAGAGAGCATGAACTCATATTTCTTTTAGCTCTTTATTGCATCTGTTGTCTGTCTGTCTATAGTCTATATGTCAGTTGTTTGACATAAACTTTTAATTCAAAGTTCCCCGAAACTACTAAACCATGATGGACCAAACTTGGTCACAATAGTCAGCGAGTTGTTGCCTCTAAGTAGTTGATATCGGGTTTTGCACATTTTCCAAGGTGGCTGTCAGTGGGGAACATGTAATTACATGGTACCTTATGGGGAAATGCATTCAGAGATCTTCTTTTTTAGCTTTTTATCCAATTAGAACCGAACTTGGCAACAAATGTCTATGGATGGTCCCCTCTGAAAAGTTTTACATGATCACACTTACAAGTTGGGAACACTGTTTAACATTGGATCCTATGGGAACACTCTCAAAAATCTTGTCGTCTAAAACTACTGGAACAATTGGAACTAAATTAGGCCACAAAAGTCCTTTTGTGTTCTCTATAAATGTCTGTTTTATTAAAGTTTGGCTTTAGCCAAGATGGCAGCCAGAGGAGGACATAGATTAATAACTTTGAACCTGAAGGGAAAACACAATCAGAGATCTTTTTCATCTGAATAGTCCTCAGCCGGTTACCTTCCAGGTTTGCATTTCATCAAAGATTGCCACCACATTAAAATGAACCCAAAGGGAAAACTTGTAAAGAGATTTTCTTCTATAGAAATGTATCTACACCATTTGTATTTTAATTAAAAATAATCTGCATTTGAAGAACAATTTGAAATTTTTAGCATATTTGATCCTCTTGGTGCCAGATTAGTGATACAGGCTCTTGCGAGTCTCTTGTATATTTAAAAAATGCATGTAGCAAAAAACTGTTTTTCCAGGTAAAAAAAAAATTATAAGAGTAACTTATTTTAAAATTATAATCAAATGTTGTATTTCTGAAATTGGTATGGCCTGCTGTATAGTACTTTATAGCCGACAACACACTTTAAGTCGACTGGCCAAACCATCAAAGGTGTTGCTTTTCATTAATTATTTAAATAATATTCTACATTGGAATTTCCTAAGTTTGGACAATAAAGGTCAGTTAGGGGAGAAATCATTATTGCAGTATGGTCAATTAACAGTCTGGAATCTCATTACACCAACATGTCTCATTATACACCTTATTGATTAACTTTATATTTACTTTGTTCCAATAATATCCTGTATTAATTATTTTTCGCTAATTATTTTGTCACATTTAAACCTTGTTATTATAACAAAAGAGAACATCTGTAATAATTGTGTCCTTCAAATGACCTTCGCTTTGTTTTAACAATGTCTCGACGTGAAAGAAATGTTATATTTTGTCATATTTTGTTGTCATACAAATTTTTCTTCTGTATTTGATGTCCACTTCATAACTCACTGTGAGGTATGGCCATTAATACTCGGTTGACAATGGTAATACAAATCATGTTCTTTGAAATGTTTTAACAAGATTGAAAATGTCCAGCCATACAAAGGTCATTATTAACTTAGTATTCTACTTGAATGAATGATCACAATAAAGTTTGTCCTTATCTTCACACCAATGGTGATTTCATTGTGCGCTGGTCAACTGTCAATGTCTAACCATGGCTTACAGGTGTATTTACTGACCAGGTAAAACCTTTGTTAGTAAATAACACTTTGTCTAATTCATCAAAAGAAATTTATTGGACTTGACATATTGACTTCCTTACTTCCAGTGCATGATTGTCCCTAACATTTAAGATAAGATAAAAAATTTGTAGGGAAGGTTATGAAATTCTGTTAACATTGAAAGATGCACCATAACTTTATTGAATGACAGTATTAAAAAAAAAAGTAAGGATAAAATTATATGATTTACAAAGTTAATTACAGACTAAAATCACAAATCCAACACACAGACTGCAGTGTTTATTCTTTTAGTGAAGGTATTTTTTTTCTTAATCTGTGACTTAATTTATAAAGAAATCACCTGCAAGCCATTTTGGATTACATTTTCTATATTGAAGTAAAAAATATGTGATTATTTCCTTTTTTGTCTCAAATTATTTCTTGCTCTAGCTTTCCTTGAATGTTTAATGGGATACTATTACCTTATCCATCCTTCAAGTTTACCAATTCATTATAAATTGAACTCTTTTTAACTTTCAAAATTGACCAAATATCCTTTTAAGTACTCTAGAAAATTTATTTTTCATTGGATTTGGATAATATTTACACAGTGGCTATAGTTCTAGGAAGCCTAAAGTGTGTTCGAAGATGAGTCATGGTTATATGTTTTTGTAAGAGTTATGCCCCTTCTTCACTTTGAAAATTGCCACAAATATGTTGTGTTTCAAATTGCTGGAAAGGTGGGGATAATGGCTATGGGTAGCCCTTGTTTTATATGGACTTCTGATCTACAGTTTGTTCATTTTGGTTTGGTTAAGGCAAATTTATTTATAGTTAAATAAAATTATACATAACAGTATTGTCACAACTATATCTGACTCTGATTACACATGACATGACTCTGATTTTCATGTTTTAGTTAAGATTTAAGTAAAAGCCCATATTCATTGGCATGCTTTAGTTAAAATTTAAGTGAAAGCCCATGTGCTTCCTCTAAAAAAAAACCATGACATTATAGGATGTCATTTAACACTGGTATTAGTGAAGTAGTATAGTATATATTATCCCTCTTAACAACATATGAGTAATTGATATATAAGTATAATGATGATCCAAAGAAGATTATAGTATCTGGCACTTGACAAAAAAATTACCCTCATAAGTACTGTTTTTATGTAGTTTATAAATTTCTCATGAATTTATATTATGCAATCAGAATTTACAGGTTATGTAACCTTTTTATGGTTAAATCCACTGATATGGCATAGAGGTTGATCTTGGGTAGTACTAGTTCATGCCAGAATGCAACATCTCACTTGAACCAAGTGCCATCATTTTCATTGTTGAGGCCTATTGCTTTAAAATGAAAGTCAGATTATATTTTTTGGTATGGAGGTTCAACTAGGGTTTGGTTAGTCTTCAATATATTTCATTTGACCTAAAAAAATTATTAGCTGCAACTATGCTCTGCACAGTATTGACTGAATTTTTGTTGCTTTTATAGTCACAGTATCCTGGTGCACTTGATCAATATAAGCTTAATAGACACTCTTTCGAAAGTAAAGTCCACTTTGGCCAAAGTTGCTAAATGTATATCTGTATTTACATGTTATTTGTTGTTGTATAAACATATGTTTGTATGTCTTGTATGTTTTGTCACTGTATTTGCTTGGCCCCTATGGGCATAAATTTGCAAATAAATATATATAATGATAAGATTAGTCTTATCCTAAAATGATGTGATTTGAATCCCTTAAATGAATCTGTACCTCTTTGCAGTGAATTTAATTGAAAGATTCAACCTGTACATTACATTGTTATCTGTAATATGTACATTATATAGGTGCTAGGGGCCTTCTTGAAATTACTACAAGGTATGAGCAAAGCTCATTGTGACTTCAAGATGAAGAACAACAATAAAAGCGTTCTTCCTTTACTTGTTCTTACCATGTATTTGTAGAGATCCTTTCATTCACCATTTACATCAATGTTTATTATTGATATCATGTGAACTTGACACCAGAGGGTTTTCAAATTTTCACCATCTTATGTTTGGGCCTTACAGATGCAGCTTTCGTTGAATGATGGGTTTGAATCTTGTTGACCACTCTGTTACAAACCCCTCCTTGTAACAAGATCTCTGTCATTTTGAGTCAAAACAAGAGCAAGTTCATCAAAAGAAATACTTGTAACAAAACAAAGGAGATGGGAATGATCAAAGGAATATAACAGAGCTATGGAATTAAAGTTAGAAATGACTTTAAGCTTTTCCTGTGTCAAATACTTCCTTGCTGGTATGCCTGTTTGATCTCTGTTTGTCTACAATAGTTTTGTCTTGATGACTAAATTGTTTTGATCTGCATGTTTTTGTTTTTACTCCTTGCTTTTATGCCTTTGATCTTTTCCTGTGTCCAAATCGTTCTGAACTGTCTTAGAATGGAACTCCTGTAAATGAAGTTATGGAGGCATATAGGAATCACCCTGTCTGTTTGTCTGTCCATCCGTCTGTCCTGGTTTGTGTCTGGAGCTGTAGCTTCAGCATAACTTTTGTACCTTAGCACCTAAGATATCAAACTTAGTATAGATGCATCATGGAAAGGTGATGTGTCGTTTACCAAATTAAGGTCGCTGATTTAAATGCAGATGATGACATTGCCTACAGCTCAAATTATTACCTTTAATGGTATCATGCTGTCTTATTGTTGTTCATGGCAGCTGTTGACGATTTTTTTTGTGTGGAAGACCTTTTTTTGAACAAAATTTCACAGTGGAGTCAATATTTTAAATGATTCTTTTTTTGCAGGATGCCTTGCCAATATTTTTTTTAGAGTAATGGCCCTTTTCAATGAAGAGATTTCCGATGTAAAGTTTACCAAGTTATAGCCATTTATGAATTATGGTTTTTGACTCTTTTTGACTTGAGAATAGCAAGGTGTAAGGGGGCGGGGAGACATTTGTTTGTGTGAAAAAAAAAGACCAATTTTTAGTATCTATTATCCCCACAAATCTTTTAATGTTTAGTCCTGTTATTTTAACACTACAGACAGGTGTCCTCAAGTCATATACTGACCTACATTTATACCTTATGTCTACCTGAATGTGTTATCATTAATTAGGTAATCATTCTTACCTTTAGAACACCTAAAACATCAAAGTTTTAAATTACCTCTTTATCCCACCTATATAAAATTGGATATACATGTCTTACACCTTGACGTTAGATTTTAACACCACTTTTTCAGTACCCAGGGGCCATTGTGGTTTAAATCTTATCGCTTGATAATGTATGTTTATTTGTCCGCTGTTGCAAGTAAAAAAAATACTGGCCAAGTTTGTTTACATATAGTATATAGTAAAGGAATTATCTACTGTACTACTTAAAAGGTTAATTGTGGCTTGAATTTTTCAAGTAGAAAAGATTTATATTGCCTAATTTCTTCAGGTCAAACTTGGCTAGATTTAAACAACACCTTGATATAAGGGAAATGTTGATCAGACAATAAAAGATATTACCATTAAAACATTGCATTGGAAACTACATCCAACTCTGCATGAAAAGCTGATGGTAATGGAAATTTAGATGGCTTTCAGCCAGCACCTCACTCATTTTCAGCAATTTACAAGAATCACATGGACAAACAATTTCCTATGTTTTTGACTTTAGATAGATAAATGAAGATTTGACATGGTTAAATCATTTCTCATCTCTCAACTCCTGTATTTACATACACAATATAAATTATTTAGTCAGGAAAAGTAACAGGTTTATCAGATATGAAACTGTAAACAGTAGATACAGAAAAAAACAATGTATTTTCAGAGAGCAAAATGCAAAAATAATGCTTAAACATACATTTAGCTCAGTTTTATACTTTATCAGCTTATAATGTCTATATTAGGAAAATATATAGGATTTTTATGCCCTGCCCACGAATGTGGAAGTGGCTTATAGTGTTACCCTTTTCCGTCCTTCTGTATGCCGTACGTCCGGTTAAGTTTTGCGTTTTAAGTCAATTTCTCACAAACTGTAAGAGGTAGAACAATGATAATAGGTCAGTACATAGATCTTGGATAGTACTACATAGTTCACTAGGTACTTCACTCTTTGACCTATATTTCATGCTTGAGTGATTCTGGTTAAGTTTTGCATTTAAGTCCATTTCTCAACAACTACACATAATAAGACAATGATGTTTCATCAAATTAATTGCCTTGATGAGTACTACCCAAATCATTGACAATTAAGTGCTTTTGACCTACATTTTACGCTTCAGTGACTTTGGTTAAGTTTTGCATTTAAGTCCATTTCTCAACAACTACACATTATAAGACAATGATGTTTCATCAAATTAATTGCCTTGATGAGTACTACCCAAATCATTGACAATTAGGTGGCTTTGACCTACATTTTATGCTTCAGTGACTTCGGTTAAGTTTAGAATTAAAGTCCATTTCTCAACAACTACACTTTATAAGACAATTATATTTCATCATATTAATTGCCTTGATGAGTATTGCCCAAATCATTGACAATTAGGTAGCTTTGACCTACATTTTATGCTTCGGTGAATTTGGTTAAGTGTTGCCTTTAAGTTCAATTTTCTCAACAACTACACATTACAGGACAATGATATTTCATCAAATTAATTGTCCTTGATGAGTACTGCCCAAATCATTGACAATTAGGTGGCTTTGACCTACATTTTTCGCTTCAGTGACTTTGGTTAAGTTTTGCGTTAAAGTCCATTTCTCAGCAACTACACATTGTAGGACAATTATATTTCATCATATTAATTGCGTTGATGAGTACTACCAAAATAATTGACAATTAGGTGCTTTTGACCTACATTTTATGCTTCAGTGACTTTGGTTAAGTTTTGCATTTAAGTCCATTTCTCAACAACTACGCATTTTAAGACAATGATGTTTCATCAAATTAATTGTCTTGATGAGTACTTCCCAAATCATTGACGATAAGGTGGCTTTGACGTACATTTTACTCTTCAGTGACTTTGGTTAAGTTTTGCGTTAAAAGTCCATTTCTCAACAACTACACATTATAGGACAATGATATTTCATCAAATTAATTGCCTTGATGAGTACTACCCAAATCATTGACAATTAGGTGGCTTTGACCTACATTTTATGCTTCAGCGACTTCGGTTAAGTTTTGAATTTATGTCCATTTCTCAACAACTACACATTATAAGACAATTATATTTCATCATATTAATTGCCTTGATGAGTATTGCCCAAATCATTGACAATTAGGTAGCTTTGACCTGCATTTTATGCTTCAGTGAATTTGGTTAAGTGTTGCTTTCAAGTTCCATTTTCTCAACAACTACACATTACAGGACAATGATATTTCATCAAATTAATTTCCATTGGCGAGTACTGCCCACACCAATGACAATTAAGTGGCTTTGACTTGCATTTTATGATTAGGTTATCCTTGGCGATTAACTTTTGGCGGGACATCTGTGGCTTACAGACACATTCTCTAGTGATATAAAATGATAATAATGAAACACTGCAAAATGATGTTAGGGTCTTTCATAAAACTTACTGAGTGCAATATTTAGGCAGATGCACTGGACTGATATTTTGAAAAAATGCAATATGTAGAGTTCAGAAATTTGATAATTTTTCATGCAAAGCTCTGTACTTTTGGAAATTTTTTTATCTTAGGTTATTTATGTTCTTCTAGACAATTTGAATTATTTATGCTGTTCTAGCTTTTAGACATATTTTGTCTTCCAAATGTTTTGCTTTGATCTGTGCTGAACACAGAATGACTATCTTCAGCAATGAAATATACTGCTTTATTGGTATTTTGTTACTTTGGAAAGTCAAAATAATCACCAGATTCAAGTATAGCTTGTTGACTTGTGCCCTCAAGATTTGAAATTTAACTGAACAGAATGTCGAATGTTTTGTCATTCATAAGTATTATATATATAGTGTTCATTATTTCTTTCAATAATGGAGAAAACAGGAACAAAGTACTAATAGATATTGTTGATCAATGTAAATTTCAATTATGTAATAAATGTTTAAAAGGTTGTTGAAAGGGAGAGGCTTTAATGTGGAATTCGTTTGATTTTTTTGACTTTCATTAACTTCTGAAGAAATATAAACATTAGATCCCAGAAAAAGTAATTTGTGGAGGTATTATGGATTCTGTTAGAAGTTTGTTTTCAAACAAGCTAATATTTTAGTACTTAGCACTGACATTATATTTCATAAGTTGTAATAAACAAACATAAGAAATAAACAAGTTCATAACTTATGCATTCCAGATTTTACCTAATTATATTCTAAAATAATGTTAAGTATACAGAGGCTCTTCTAACATAATTTTAGAAATTGGATTATAAATATTAGCAATGGTTTCTTTTATAAGACTATAATTGTGTACTACAATTCAGAACATGATGCATAGGGTTCAAATGTATTGACTGATTTCAATACACTAGCTTCATCTTCTTGCGTTTTCTGTCGTGTTTGCCTTGTCACATGATATGTTGTTGAATTCCACTTTATTTTGCAAATGACAAAAAAAAAAAACAAAAAAAACAAAAAAAAACAAAACAAAGAAAACAAACAAAAGGAAATCAGACCTTTATTCCGAACAGAAATACAGTCAAACATTGATGGCATGAACACCCAAAGGCCGATGAAAACAGTTCTAGTTAGAGAGGTGTTTGAGTTATCGAGGTCGAATTATGTTCAAACTTGAACAAAGGGACCAGAAAATGAGTTCCAGACATCCATGCTGTTCAAATTATTGCAATTCGAGCCATCGAAGTTCTACTGTATGGTAGAATAAAGACATTTCAGCTATATTACTCCTTAGTATATTTTAGCATATACCAATAGCAATTAGACAGTTACAGTGTTTATTGTAGAGTTGTTGAAAAATAAGCAGCCAAAGTGACTTGTTTTTGGCTATATCATGTTTACAGATTCTACAAAATGGCATCCTTAAAGAATTTAATAATATTTTGTTTTGCTTTATACATATAGGTTTGAGTTACAGTAGACGGAATGCTCGCAGAGGGGATGGACTAATAAGAGATACAAGAATAGCCTATGCCTGTCAGGATAGTGTTATGACTTTGAACTGCTCTGCATATAATGGTGTTATCAGAATTATCCGTGCTAATTATGGACGATTTGTATTATCTACATGTAATCCTTGGTCCGTAACAACAGGATGGGATTTACAGTGTTCTGCTAAGGAATCTTTTACTGTTGTCGCTGAAAGGTATTATTATAATTAGAGAATTAGTTTGTGCAATACGTCACTGCACATAGCTTTCAGTCACAAGTGTTAAAACATACCATATTCAAAAATTGCTCTCCATGTATCATTTACTTTATATGATTTTAATTAAATATAATATTCATGCATTTTGGTGCTGACATATAGAAACTATGGTTACAGAGTTGTCTAACCTTCACAATAATATGGAAACTTTGTTTGATTTGTCTGATATATCCTCAGGTTGTAGTATTTACAAAATGAGATGGTTTGGTTCTCCTGTCACCAAATATACTCAGTACTCATGTGTGATTTGGTTCTCCTGTCACAAAATATACTCAGTACTCATGTGTTACAATACTGTTTGTTCTCATTAGTGGTAATAAGTTAATTCGCCGCTCCAGAAACTAAGGAATTTTGGGTACTGTGATTGTATGTGAAATTTTGGTGTACGAACAATCGATTTTCGACCAATGACGTTACGTTATTTACATTCTTGACCAATCAACGTATTTTGGTGTACGCTCTAACCACAATGCTTTAGTTTCTGAAACGGTTAATTTCATTGGCTGAATGAGTTTTTTCTCATTCTATTAAATAATGTTTATGAGCAGATGACTTATAGGGTCTTCCATTTCCTTTTGTAGAAGATCATTTTTTTCACTTATCATTTTAATATTGAATTAATGTGTAATGAGTTTATTTTCATCAGTTGAAATGGGTTTTGATGATGTTGTTATTGTACTTTTTCAAACTCAAAAAATTATATGACCCCAGGTATGACCATTATAGTAATGGATATAAATTGTCTTTGTGTTTCTCTGTCATTCATTTCGTATAAGTTCAAATCAGATATATTACACCCTTCTAATCTGTGCCTTGTTTCTCCTTTCAAGTCAGTTTAAGTAAGGGAATGAGACAAGCTGTTACCAAACTTTAAAAATCATTTGTTTTTATGGCAATCATTGTTTTGGTGACATCATTTCATTTCCATTTTCTGTTCATTGTTAACTTTTCATTCAAAGAACTTTTCCTCTAAAACAAGTGTGCCAATTGCAGCCAAACTTAAATCACAATAGTCCTGTAGTCACCTCCTTTGAAATTGTGTCCTGCTAATAACAACACATCCACCAGTATTGAACTTTGTTAAACATTGAACACTGTTGTAAAAATCTTCCTGAAAAGAAACTTCTTTGCTTGGTCATCACATGAACTACTTCAAAAAAGGTGCCTTCACCAAGATGGCTTGCATTGAACCCTGCTGTAAAAATCTTCCTGAAAAGAAACTTCTTTGCTTGGTCATCACATGAACTACTTCAAAAAAGGTGCCTTCACCAAGATGGCTTGCAGCTAGGAACATAGTTTAACATAGCATCCTACAGAAAACATATGCCAAGATTTTCTCATCTGAATCTACAAGGCCAATTACTTCAAAACTTAAGCACAAATGTCTTTAGACTCTGAACTTTATTTACATTCATGTATCACAAGTCCCCTAATCATCCAGGGTGGTTACTAAGTAGGGAATATAGTTTAACATTAGACACAAGGGAAAATACATTCAAAGATTTCCCCAAAACCACTAGGTCACTTAGAGCCTAACATGTTCCCTTAAAAAACATGTTCTGCAAGACAGCACCACATCCATAAAGCCAAAGGCAAGGGAAATTGTTTAACGTTAGATCCTTTTATACAGAGGTCTATTACAACAAAGTTTTAAATTACACTCCTTAGCTTAGAGATTTATTGAACTGTATATGCCTGACATGGGCAAAGGGGAGCCTCTTGTTTTAATCTTGTTGATACATGATTCTGCCATTTTCATTCTGTTTTTCTGTCATTCAGCTCGATCTTCTCTTTGTGAAGAGATATTGATACCAGTATTAAGTTGTTACATAATTCACCCCAAATTTGACACAAGTCAAGATGAAGGTGGATTGTTACTATGCATGTTTAAGGAAGTACTTATCATCAATGGAAACACTTTAAGTACTTGACACTGAGTTTATCAACTGTTCTGTACCATTGAGAGCATCTCCCAGTGATCTAGTCATTCATTATAAAAAATGAATAGGCAAATCTTATATTTTCAAGTGAGTGAGTCCATAGTCAGTTTAGAAACTTCCTTAAAATCCTATCCACAATGACTCAATTACCAGTATTTATAATTACATGATACTTGTTTTAAAGTCATAAAGATGATAAAAGATAAAGTAGATACCTGATTAAATTGCCCTGATAGCAACTTAATTCTCCCATCATTTGTATTAATGGGGGATTACCGTAATGTTCGTGAAACATAGGTCAAAACTTATTCTTGATTCTTCTATTTCATGTTTCAGGGCCATTTAAGGTTACCTTTAAGATCTAAGAATATTTCCTTGATGAATTATGTTCACAGATTTGTTCTATTTTTGAAAATAAACCCCTTATGAAAATTTCTCCATTCCTGCCAATCCTGGATTGGTAGATTTTTGTCTTTCTTGAACCGTATATTCATTTTCATAAGCCATATATTCTATTTCTTTTTTGTTTAAATTCAATTTTCATCTCCACTAACAGTAAAATAAATGTTAGGTGTAAAGAAAAAAATTATTAAAAAAACCTTTGGATGATATGAAATATCATTTCACTAATATGGTATTGGTATATAGGTGTGATTGGAAACCCACATGTACTATTATGGCATCTAGTACACTGTTCGGTGAGCCTTGTAAGACTACTTATAAATATGTTGAGGTGCTGTTCCATTGTGTAGGTAAGAACTAGGCATGGCATGAGTCGGGATCATCATCATACAAATATCTTCATTTTCTCGTAAAACCAACAAAATATCCATCCAAGGGTGCCAACCAGACTTTACAACACCAACTTTATTACTACTAGATATTTTTTATACATCAGTAGTGTTTGGGGAATCTAAAGAATAAGCAAGATTGTAAACAAAAAACAAAAAACAAAAAAAAACGAAAGTGCTTTGAAAAAAAGGTTGGCACCCTGTTTTTGCATGTAGAATATTATATATATTTTATTTGCAGACAAACCTGCATGCCCATATTGAAGTTTTAAATTTCATAATATATTTATCTGCATTGAACCCATATTAAAATGTTATGAGTCAGATTTGTAACATGGGAAAAGGATGACATATCATTAATTACCGAATATCAATCCTTTGACATTATGAAAAGAATGTCCTTTTATGCATATGGTATGGCCGCCGACTGTTAATGAAAATCAAATGATATTTTTCTTTTTCTTCTGTTAATGTCGTACAGTAGGAAAAGAAATAATTACTACTTTGTTAACATTTTGTTGAGTCTTCGGCCAGAATCTATTTAGCTGGACACAGCTGGTATAGAATTACTCTATTGTTTAAGTGAAAAGATTTGTAAACGAATTGCCGAAAGAAGAAGACGAGCTGAAAAGTAAGAAGTGGTCATTTCCGTTACGTGGATTGAAGTATAATGAGGTCACTTCTGGACATTGAAGAAAATGGCATTTAAAGAAAGTTCACATTTTTTTTCCAGGAGAAAAAAAAATGGGAAGAAAATGAAGAACAAAAAATTTGTTCAACATTAAAAAAGGATTTTAAAACTTCATTTTAACAAAAGTTATGCTTTGTATATTTTGTTTAATGGTAATCATTAAAAATAATAAAGATAACTCATCCCAAATTAACCTCTAAATTTGCCCCAACAATGTTTAACAGTTTAGTATTTTACTTACATGTAGTTTTTGTACATAACAAAAGTACATGTAATAGTAATTGCTTATGAAGTTGCTACAATTTTAAATTATATAGCATTAGTATAAT
Source organism: Modiolus philippinarum (assembly GCA_002080025.1). Taxonomy (NCBI): domain Eukaryota; kingdom Metazoa; phylum Mollusca; class Bivalvia; order Mytilida; family Modiolidae; genus Modiolus; species Modiolus philippinarum. The sequence continues at coordinate 89,859 of MJUU01005473.1, forward strand.
AAGTTTTTGTTCACTTGCTGAAAAATTTGCAGCAGTATAAGGCTACATGTAAGAATAAAAATATGTTGTGAGACAGCTAAAGGTCTTATAGAATAGACATCTTTTCAGTTTGAGGTAGCCATTTTCATTGGGTATTTGAGCATTTGAGCTTCAGGAAGATGTGATGAAAACAGCTATGCTATTATTCCCCATCCTCAGAAAATTAATACACCCATGAATGTCAGAAGAATTAATCTAAAAAAGTTGTGTAAATGCATATTGATATATTCATCTCTTTGTTTTAACCAACAAATATAGCCACCCTTCTTACTTTATGTGTATGCATTACTTTTTTCTATGGAAAATGTTATATCCAAATGAATGACTCAGCTTCACTCAAATTGCAGATTTTATCCAATTATAAAACTTTTTATAAAGACCACTGTTGTGGCTTTTTCCAGAAAGCATCGTAGTTATATTGGCTTCATAAGCAGTTTACTATTATGTGAAACCATACCATTGCATCTTGTCTAATTTTCTCCTCTATCCAATATTGCATGTTACCTCTCCTTACAGATGTGATGGACGATCAGTTTGCAGCATTATGGCTTCAAATCAAAACTTCATCAAAGATCCGTGTAGATCAACATATAAATATCTAGAAGTTTATTATTATTGTGAAAAAACAGGTAAATTAATTATGACATATGCTATTTCCTTAACACGATTGTGTGGTCATTTTTTTGGTGGTTTCAACATTATGTACAAAAATGACGTTTCAGGGACAACAAATTGTTATATGGGGAAAAAGATCAAATTAATAAAAACAGGCCAAAATGTAAGAAGGAAAAATAGCAAATATATAGCAAGCTGAAAAAGGGAAACCAAATTTTTAGCCTTATGTCTTACAACAATAGACCCTTTCACGATAACTGCGGTCCTGAATTTTGCACATGTGCTCATATGCCTTTGAGTGGGTAAAACGTCATAGTATATGTGACGTCTTGATTAAATGTCCTACGACTTCATTTTTGCGGGAACTGTTTTTATTTTCCACTCAAAATCGCAGGACTGCAGTTATTGTGAAAGGGTCTATTGGGGAAACCAAAGAAAACCAATAATTTTCATCCTACAAGGACAGGGTTAAAAAAAAAAGAAAAAAATGAATGAGAAGTATAAAAAAGTACCAGTTTTATACCCTTATTATGCATGACATAAATTTTTAATGGACATTTTAAAGTTTGCTTTAATGTTTTTTTGATTATCGTATTAGATTTTGCATGTGATAATTTGAATTTTAAACTAGAATGTTAATATATTTGTAGATAAAAAAATTTGATAAATGTGTCATTCTTACATTTTGTAGCTTTAGGGAGACATAATTGAATAGAAAATGCATTCATTTTGCATTAATATGTATAAGTGTGATGATATTCATCACTTATTAATGTCAAAGAAATTGAATCTTTTATTTCTGGAATTTATCACCAGTTCGTCAGATTAAAATTAGAAATGGCTAAATGTAAAAAAGAAAATAATGAAAAAATGTTTTTTTATTTAAATCATTAGGATGTTGAAAAATTGTTTTGAAATCTCTTTTGAAATTTGAAGCAAAATTGGTTTTTTTTTTTTATATTGTCTGATTCTGTACCCCTTGTCAGAAGTTCTGCTCTGGAAATTTTCAGTCTTTTCATTGAAAATGTTTTGCTTTGGATATATTTTTTTCAGCAAATTTACCATGGAAAAGGCCATAGCAAATAGTAATATTATCAGATGATAAAACTAGGGATTCATTAGTAGGCAATATTACAACATGCTTTGAATCCCAAACATGCCAAAAGGGATAAAGAATGGCATTTCTGGAAAAAAAATTGTTTTGAATTATTAGCTCACCTGGCTATGCTAGGGTGAGCTTTTGCCATCACTTGGTGTCCATCGTCCGTCCGTCCGTCCGTCCGTCGTAAACTTTTCATTCAAAGATCTTCTCCTCTCAAACTGCTGAGCCAATTGGAACCAAACTTAGACACAATGGTCCTTAGATGGTCCCTTCCAAAAAAGGTATCTGACAGGTCCGTACCTAATCCAAGATGGCTGCCAGCGGGAAACATACTTTTAACATTGGACCCAATGGAAAAGACATTCAAAGATGTTCTTCTCAGAAACTACTAGTCCAGCGATAACCAAACTTAGACACAATGGTCCTTAGATGGTCCTTTCCAAAAAAGGTATCCGACAGGTCCGTACCTTATCCAAGATGGCTGCCAACGGGGAACATAGTTTTAACATTGGACCCTATGGAAATTACATTCACAGATCTTCTTCTCAGAAACTACCAGTCCAATTATAACCAAACTTAGTCACAGTGATCCTTAGATGGTCCCTTCCAAAAAAGGTATCCGGCAAGTCCGTATCGAATCCAAGATGGCCGCCAGCGGGGAACATAGTTTTAACATTGGACCTATGGGAAAGACATTCACAGATCTTCTTCTCAGAAACAAACTGTCCAATACAAACTAAACTAAGCCACAATGGTCCTTAGATGGTCCCTTCCAAAAAAGGTATCCGGAGGGTGTGTACCTAACCCAAGACGGCTGCCAACGGGGAACACAGTTTTAACATTGGACCCTATGGAAAAGACATTCAAAGATCATCTTCTCAGAAACTACTAGTCCAAATAAAACTAAACTTAGCCACAATGGTCCTTAGATGGTCCCATTCATAAAAGGTATCTGGCAGGTATGTACCTCATCCAAGATGGCCGCCAGCAGGAACATAGTTGTAGAGTGGACCCTATGGAAAAGACATTCCAAGATCTTCTTCTCAGAAACTACAAGTCCAATCAGAACCAAACTTAGTCACAATGGCCCTTAGATGGTCCCATCCAAAAAAAGGTACCTTGCAGGTCTGTACCTCATCCAAGATGGCCACCAGTGGGAACATAGTTTTAACATTGAACCCTATGGAATATACATTCAAAGATCTTCTTCTCAGAAACTACAGGTCCAATTAGAACCAAACTAAGCCACAATGGTTCTTAGGTGGTCCCATCCAAAAAATATATCTGGCAGGTCCATACCTCATCCAAGATGGCCACCATCTGGAACATGGTTTTTACATTGGCCCTATTGATATTAAGGGGAACCTCTGCCCAAATTTTTTGAATTTTTATTTGAATTGTGGTCTGAATGTTTCAATTTCAGCATTATGTATTACCTTGATTATAAGGGGAACCCCTGCCCAAATTTTTTTTGAATGGTGTTCTGTTATGGGTTGTAATGGATGGTGGATTTTTCGGTTGCCATGGAAACCAAACAAGAATACTGTAATTTTAGAAAAAAAGTATTCTGCTAAATTTTATGTTTTGTTTTTCCTATGTGAATTGGCTTTTATCTATGTCAGCCATGGTCCAGGTGAGCGATACAGGCTCTTGAGAGCCTCTTGTTTTAATTATTATGAATATAACGGTTTACTTTTTCTGAAAAGTCGTGTTGTGGCTGGTTGTTTAATTAGGTATAATCTATCCAGGACACAATTTTTGAAAAAAGCTTTCTTTTTGCAAACCACTTGTGGAATTTACTTTTCAAGATTGTGTTCACCCCAGGTGCAGGTACTACTCAACCTAAATGGCTAAAATACTGAACTATAGATGAAATAAATAATGAAATTGATTTTTCAGCCAATCATTTGTTTATTAAACCTTATTTTAGCGGATGCTGGTGTAGTGTTAATTAATCCTGAGGGTATTCACCAACCAGTAATCCAGTACATCCATGCTGGCCTGGAAACCGATTTTATTTGGAAACTTGCAATATCTAAAAAAGAAAATTTTGTTTAAAACTAAAGAGTATCTCCCTCATGCAAAACTCTGTCCTTAGCTGATTTTGGCTTTCTATTTAGATCCCTTTGATTATGTATTCTTTATCAGCTCTTCTACATCTTTTGGTTTCTGGATTTCCAATACAGTGGAACCTCCGAATACCGGCCTCCGTCGGGACCAAAGAAATCGGCCGGTTTTACGAGGTTCCGGTTTTCGGAGGTTCCGAAATCCGGTCTTCAAATTCCGAACTCAAATACCGGACATGTTATATTTGATATTTAAGGTCAGTTTAGGCTGTGACTTAACTATTTCAGTATATTTCCCTGCGTTATTGTAAATTTCAATCAATATTGTCGGTAATCTGTTCAAATACAGTTATTTATCAATCAAGATGGCAAGAGATTTCTGACAAATTTAATAAACTTGGTCGATTTCATTGTCCGCGGAAAAAGTCGTCCGGTTTTCAGAGTTCAATTTAAGAAGAAAATATACGTTTGGGACCGATCTATATGGCCGGAATTCGGAATTCAGGGGTGCCGGTTTTCAGAGGAATTTTTTACTTATTTATATAGGTAAAAATTCCGGACCGAAACATATCGTTCGGTTTATAGAGGAATCCGGTTTTTAGAGGGGCCGGTTTTCAGGAGTTCCACTGTATTTTGATTTTATCTGCACCAAAGAGATGTAAGTAGTCAAAATGGCCGTATGCAAAGTGACTTTGGTATTTTGTTATTTAGGCAAAAAGGCATAAAAAAAATGAAAACAGATCTAGATAAAAGCAAAAGGTTATATGTGAAAAAGAAGCTATATATTTCCTATTATTATATAGATAGTGGTGATTTATCGAGTTTTTTCTGTTAAATAAATGTCACATTGTTATCGGTGAAAATAAAGGATTTCTAGTCACTGGATGATGTCTTAATGGAGCAACGTCACAATATCTCTTCAATGTTGTCGTCAAGTAAACAACTGGCGTATTGACATGAAAAAAATAATCCGCATCTAAAATCTCGAATTTTGAGTAGAAAATCTATATAACAAAAAGCATAACTAATCGCCCATCATGAATATCAATAAAAATGTCACTCGTGTCGATCAACGCAATGGATTAAACTCATTGCGGAACAAAGTTCCTCAACTCGTTTAATCCTCCTGCGTTGTTCGGCACTCATGACATTTTTATTGATATTGTTGACGGTCAATTAGTTATACTATAATGGTTTGTATTGTTCGTTGACGTTGAATCAAGTAGATATTATACAAACATCAGATATACAAATGATATTGAAGTTAGATACTTGGCTTTAGGATATTTTATTATGATAAAACAAATGTTCATAGATATCTGTCAATAATTGATTTACAAAGGTCTACAAGGTCAATAAGAGCTACTTTTCAGAGGCAGGAAGGGTTGATGATCTAATTTCCAATATAATATATCCTCATATCAAGGTCAATATATATTTTGTATCATATTACAGCTGCAACAAGTACCACAACTACGACCACCACGACAACAACGTCGCCGACAACCACGACAACAAAGACAACAGAAGTTACAACAACAGGTAGGTTGCAGTACTGTCGCTGATAGGATAATTGTAAGTTTCCTTCAATTTTAAACTATGCAATCACGTAAAAAGATAGCATGCATACACATGATCTCTGGAATCCCATGAGCACAGAAATCTTACAGAGGGCTTTTTCAATCTCCTGAAAATCCAAGATTATCTTTAGACAAAAATCAACGAAAAAAAAAAATGTGAACAAAATTGCCACCAAGAAAAATGAGGAAACAATTTGATTACACTGAGTCTAGTAAAAAGGGAATTATGTATTTTTACACGACCGCAAAAATTTTTGCGGTCGTATATTGGTATGGTGCTGTCGTCGTTGCCGTCGTTGTCGTTGTCGTCGTCGTCGTCTGTAGACACTTTAGTTTTTGGTCAATAACTTTAGTTCCAGTAGATCAATCCTTATGAAATTTTAACATAATGTTCTTTGGTACAAAAGGAAGGCTTGGCTTAGTTTTGGTAATTGTGGCCCCACCCGTTTTTAAAAAAGGGGCCAAAAGGGGTTAAATTGGGTGTTTTCAAATGTTTGTCTGTAGAATCTTTATTATCAATCGGATTTTGATGGGGTTTCTTTCAGTGTGCTCCTGAGGAAATTTCCAATCTGGAGTATGCCCAACGGATTTCATGTAGCATGTACCGCTCACGAGATCAATGGGGCCCAACAGGGGCAAATCTCCAAAAAAATAATTTTTTTATTTTAAGTCCGATTTTGATGCAGTTTTTTTTAAATGGATTCCTTGTGAAAAATTAATATGGCGCTCAACTATTAGATTTTTGATAACTTGTTTCCTTTCCCAGCTATGAGGGGCCGAACGGGGCCAAAATTGGGAATTTGCAGATTATGTCAAATCTTTATTTTTCATCGGATTTCGATGGGATTTTTTCTATGGATTCCTCTTGATCTAAGCTTTCAGTAGGATGCCAACGGATTTTGTGTAGGTCTTACCGTTTCCTAGCTACAAGGGGTCAAAGGGGCCAAAAATGCAATTTTTCTAAATATGTCAAATCTTTATTTTTCATTGGATTTCGATGGGATTTTTTTCTTTGGATTCCTCTTGATCTAAGCTTTCAGAAGATGGAAATGAATTTGGCGTGGCTCTTACCGTTTCCGAGCTATGAGGGGTCAAAGGGGCCAAAATTGCAATTTTTCTAAATATGTCTTAACTTTATTTTTCATCAGATTTGGATGGAATTTTTTTCTTTGAATTTCTATGGATGTAAAGTTTTAGTTGATAGTCTATATTTTGCATAGCTCTTACGTTTTTTTCATCAGTAAGTGATCAAAAGGGTTGAATTTTTCCTTTTTTTTGTTCCTAGCTAATAACTGTGTCAAGCTTCTTTTTGTGTCCATTGAATTATTGTGTCAAGCTCTTTACTGTGTCCACAGTCACTTTAAAATACTTTTGTTGAAATTTCAGTGGTCAACATGCTGCGGTCGTATCATGCTGCGCTCGGCGTAGCCCTTTATTTAAATATTCAGCACCAATATTAGTATTTTGATAGATTGAAAATATATACATGTAGATACAAGTCTCCCAGATTTCACCAGAAAAAATGACAAATCTTGAAAATCAATGCTAACTCCTGCATTGGCTCCATAGACTTTTTGTACAAATTAACAGAAAAACATGAGGCCATAATCCTCCAACTTGTGTTTTGGTGGGAAACTTTTCCTATTCTGACTTTATTGTAAATTCTTTGCATCACCTGACATTCATGTGAAAGTATAAATTGGGTGTTGTATCAAAATTATGTAGTCTCTTTGTCTTCATGACTTTCCCCTTATTGTATTATGAATGTGAGATCATGAATTTTTGTTGAAAAGGGAAGGATATCTATGAGTTTTGAAATAGATCATTGAGAATAAGGAAGTCCAGTTTTAGAAAACAAAAACACACAAATGAAGGCATAATCAGGAATATGTAACTCATGATTCATATTAATTCTGGTAACACCTACAATTATACTCTACTTGTACTGCTTAGTGTCATTTGGCTTTATAGAGTTCACTTTTGTTTCCCTTAGAGAGGGTAGAGGTTATTATATGTATTCAGCAGATATCCATTCTTCTGTTACTTGCTTTGAGTAACTCTTGGTTAAAATTTGTTTATAACATCTATTAAGCAATCAGTTAGTTCACACACACATCAATTCTTATAGTTACATAGGATTCTGGATATTTAATTGTCTATGGGTCATAAATTTCCAATGCTACTGAAAAGTAGGAAGAATGGACAGGGGCAGGAAATTGAAATAATTCTCCAACAACAAAAAATGTATAAAGTTAAAACACTTAACCCTCTGTATTTCGGATACTTTTCTTTCTGGAGTATCTAGTAGTGTACACTTTAGCTACTAAATATGTCTAATCTTATCTCAGTCATGTCATTATTAATATAATTTGATGCATTCAAATACTCTTTCTGGAGACCATCTAAATCTGTGTCCGAAAATGCTTTTGTAGTAAATAAAACTTTTCTTTAAAAAATTATTAATTGAAGTGCCATCTGTGCAAGTTATTTTGTCTCATATTCATTCGTATCATCAACCTCTCAAAGTTACAAATGTTGCAGATTTTGTATGAAGAGATATTTTGTTCGTTCCTTTTTTGTCTTAATTTTTAGTTCGTCTCAACGAAGTTGAGGAGGACTATTGGAGTAACCCCCCGGCGTCCTCGTCTACGTCCGCGTCCACATTTAGGTATATATCTTGGTAACTATGAAGGGTAGGATCATCAAACTTTGTATACAGATGCATCTTGGACTATCTCACAGCCTCCCAGAAAAATTAGGTCTCTTTGACCTATATTTTTCCGCTTGAATGACTTACATTCAAATTAACGTCCAATTTCAGATCTCGGTCACTATACATGGTAGGATCATGTAATCTTGCATATGCATGCATCTCTGATGGAAGGTCAGCATCCAGTCAAAATTATGTCACTTTGACCTATATTTTCCTCTTGAACGACTAACATTCAAGTATATGTGTGAGTTCAGATCTCAGTCACTATACATGGTAGGATCATGTAACCTTGCATATGCATGCAGCTCTGATGGTAGGTCAGCATCCAGGCAAAATTAGGTCACTTTGACCTATATTTTCCACTTGAACAACTTACATTTAAGTTTACTGAAGAGTTCAGATTGCACTATACATGTTAGGATCATGTAAACTTGCATATGCATGCATCTCTGACAATGTGCCATAACGAGGCAAACTTTGTAACCGTTGATTACCTATGTTTCTATATACTGTGAATTCATTATACCCCCTGCAGACAGAGTTTAGGGGAATATACGAATCATCCCATTTGTCTGCCTTCCCTCTGTCCACACTTCCGGTTAAGTGCAACTTCTCTTAAAACACCTTGAGGATTTTTGATGAAGGAATATAATTAATATCCAAAACCAGCAAGGGGAGATAATTTGACTTTGAGTTTTCATTGATTCCCTATACACAGATTACCTTGTAAGCTCAACTCCTCTTAAACCTGTTAAGCCACTTGAATGATTTTGGTGATTCTTTGCCGATGCTATTTGGAAATGTGCATAAAAGAATAGAATTATTGTCCAAATTATGAAGGGAAGATAATTGACTCTATTTGATTCCTTCTGAAAGGATTACTCAAGCAACTGGAAGGATTTTAATGAATGAAACTTTATACAAAGGGAGGACATAATATAGAGATATGTGCATGGAAAAATAAAATTATCGTCTGAAACCAGGAAGGGAGATAATTTTTTTATTGGAATCATCTTGATAAGTTGTTTGAAAAGTGTTTGAATTTTATCTATTTCTAGTGTTTTAAAGTAAAATGTGATTTCGACATAATTTTGTCATTGCAACCCTTTAGAAAAGTAAATTCTTGCTGATTATATCATTGTGTTAATACTTACCTTGAGTTTACACTTGTACTCCCTTCATGTATTTTGTCCACAAACACTAAAATTTGCACTTACCATTATGATTCAGCATTCAAATGGGGGATATAACTAGCTGCCATTCAACACAAGCTCTTATTAATTTTGGTTGGATACCAATTTTCTTGGGTTTCATGGGCAAAGCCAAACCATGCATTTACCGCTTAATATCCCACAAAATATGGTTTTACATTATACTTCAAGAGTCAGCAAAACCACAACTATAGTATCCTTGAAACAACTAATTTCCCCTGAACCTTGAAAATTGACACCCATGAATATGAATGCATTCACAGTAATGTATACATGGTCAAATTAAAACTGTTTAATTTATTTTTGTAGGTTGTGATTGTTATATAAGAGGAACAGAAACTTGTGATGTCAATAAGGAATGTTTATGTCGAGATAACTTTACTGGAACAAAATGTAACGAGTGTGCTCCTGGTTACTATAACTTTCCTAAATGTGAAAGTAAGTTTTACCAAGACTCAAGTCCGTTGAATAAGTGAAAATTTGTAAAACTTTTTGAAGTAAGGATGTTATATTAAAAAGAAATGGATATTGTTCAAGGCAATTTTCTCAACCTCTCCACCCACTGTATTTTCCCACTTATGCTCAATGCAAAAGCAAAGTGAAATCCAACCTCCTATTGAAATTTATTTAAATTGTTAGCAATATAAAGAACTGCTATTTTTAACAAAATCTGTTAGATGTTATGTTTATACCCATCCAAACTAAATGACAGGTTACAAACTGATAACAAATGGAAGAAATAACATTCTCTCTTCAGACCACAAAACCCAGGCCAAATATGATTCTGAGCTCAAGAGTTTAAAGTAGTTCTAAAGTTTTATCACTTGAAACTCAAAAAAATAATCATATTTGAAGTTTCTTGCCAATTAAATGTGAACAAAATTGCATAATCTTCAGACTTGGTAAATTAGTTGCTTACCACTGAAGTTTTACATAAGTTTAGTATTGAGTTCAAAGGAGAGAGGCTCTGGAGTTAAGTCTCATAAAAATTTTGCCTAAAACATAACAGAATATCATGTAATGCACCATTACTATTTATTCATTGACACTGCATATTTGTTTTCAGAGTGCAATTGTGAAAGGCAAGCTACTTTACCAGGAATTTGTTCAGCAGAAACTGGAGAATGTTTCTGTGGACCAAACTTAACACCAACTTGTGATAAATGTTTACCAGGATTTGTAAACTATCCTTTCTGTCAAGGTGAGTTATTCGGTGATGTATAAAATATCAACAGTGGCAAATGTTGACTTTTTTTCTAAGAAACACAATATAATTTCTTAGAGAAACTATGATACATCTTATGTAGTCTGAATAGAAATTCCAGGTTATATATGATCTGTTCTTGTGAGAAACATGTGATATATTTGATGTGTTCTTTTGAGAAACTCCATGTTATATTTAATCTGTTCTTGTTAGAAATGCCATGATATATTTAGAAACACCATGATATATTTTATTTGTTCTAATGAGAAACAACATGCTATATATGATAATTTCTTCTGAGAATCACCAGGGATATCTTACACTGACCATGGGATTATCTATCTGTTCTAATGAGAAACACCATGTGATTACTTATGATTTGGTGAGAAACACTTTGTAATTATATATCTATTTTGTGGTTCAATTCAAAACTTGGTGATAATCTGTCTGTTCTGTTGAGAATCACCATGCCTTATTTTACCTATTCTGGTGAAAAGCACCATGGGTTATCGTATCTTATCTGTTCGGTTGAAAAACATCATGGAATATCTTGTCTGCTCCATTAAAAAGCCTGTGTGTTTCTTCATTCTTTGTATAAAATAATTGATTTTTTCTCAGTAATTAAATGTTTCTATATATATATCATAATACAATAATCTATTTTTGTAGATATGACATAGAACCAATGTAAAATGAATGTAAAATCAGCAATTTTACATCACAATGTCAAAAACAGGAAAGGCCAAATCACATATTAGGCTTTAATTACATTTGGTTTATTGATCAACCAAGCTTTATGAAACTGAAACCAATTTTACCAGTACTGGGAGATTTGACCTAAAACTGTATTAGACACCCGGTCCTTGACTAATTAGCTACCGATTAAAAGTATTTACCTGAAATGTATGATAGTCTTGTCAAATTTGACAGAGTCTGGTATCGCAGCACATTAACTCAGTGGAAATATTAATTAATTGTCTGCTGATTTTGTTGTGAAGACTCTGACAGGAAAGTACTTTTACCATACTAGTAGTGTCTCTTCTGACAAAACTTTTGTAAGGCAACAAAGACAAAAAATATACCGGTAAGTGAGTTTTCGGTAGACCACCGGACCCTATTTTTTGGGTGCTGACCTTATGGTTTTTATTGCTACAGTTTGAAAGGGATAAATTTGGATTTCTTTTGAAACATAACAACCATTTCTGTGTGCTGTTTTGAACAATTGCTGTCTTTATTTGTCAAAATATTGGCAAAATATAGCAATATAGGTGCAAAAATTCTTCATCTGCTTTGCAAGGTAAAGGATGTCTGGATTTTGGGTTTGTCCGAATACTTCAATGTATCAGTATGTAAATACAAACAAAGTAAGGACTGAAAAGAAACTTGCAGACCTACCAACTCTACTTTCTTCCAACAGTCTATGGTAAACCCCTGTCTATATTTTAGGGGCCTGAAAATATAATAATGTTGTTTATTTTGCGCTTATTGCATCACCTATCATTACATTATATTTTTATGTACTTAAATTTCAGTTGATATAACAACAAAAGCTCCCACTACAATAAGGCCCACAGAATCCAGTCCAGAGTCAATAAAGCAGACGACAAGTACAGCTACAACAACTACGACCTCACCTAAAGGTCATATGTATACATGTTCAGCGAGGGAATCTCATGGCATCTGGTGGCCCGTCTCCATGCCTGGAGTTGTAGAGAGAGATTGTCCAGAAACACTTAAAGGTTAGATTAACCTCCATATGGTATTAAATTGAAGTCTGATATCCACCTTCACTTTGGATTTTTTTTTATCAAATGCCATTGTTCTGCAATGTACAAGAAACTGATGAAATATTTTATACATTTGAGAAAAAGTATGTTAGCAGAATCTTCTTAATGGAAAAGTACAAAAGATTTTGTTTATAAAATTTAAGATACATTTGATTCTTGTTTCTGTTTAGCTTCTTAACTGTAGCTCTTATGGTCCTTGTGCTGATCTTAATTTTAATTTTTGCAGACTGTGGTCCAGAAATAAAAAAAAATCAAAACAAGGCCCATATGAGCTACTATGCCACAGCTAGGTTCTGGTCATAGTTTAAACAAAAAACAAAAAACTGTATGTGTTAAAGACTTCCTTAGATATGTGTTTTAGACTTTCTGCGAACATGAGGATAGAAAAACAAATGTATCAAACCAGTATGCCTCATGTCACGATGTGAGATTATTTTCTCATCAAGTCCATTATTAGCAAAGGATTGTTGCTCTTGTTAACAAATTTTAAATTTAATGCAATACATGCAATACAATGTCACGGAAGCATGAATTTCTTGTCATGCAAGATAAAATAAAATAAGCTATAATACTACAAACAACTACTGTTTTACTATCAAACAGTTTATATTTTGGGGGGATACATGAAATATAAAAAAAAATGCATATTGAAGGACAAATTGGGAGTATCTTTTTCATAGGCAAATTTCCAAGTTAATTCAATACAGTATTTATTATGCTCCAAGGTTATGCATCTAAAATGTTTTATTTTTTCTGGATGGTTTATTCTATCTCAATGCATGCAATCATGTAATTAAATGTTATTATGTCACATTGCATGGAATAAAAGTAAAATCTGTATTGTTACATTGTAATACTAAATGTATTGGAGATATTATTTTATAGCTGTCTGGGAAACATATAATAAAGTTAAGTTGAATTTTATTTTTCTTTGGGAAAGAAGTAAACATAGTGCATTTTGGCAGCGTTAAGTTTCGTTAATTACTTATCACAAAATTTTCGAGTCACAAAAATTAATGACAGCTTGAATTTAAAATGCCCATGGAGAAAAAGTAACGAAATTAAACAGCCACAAAAATTACCAGCCATATCGATATAATTTGACTTTTGCTTATTTACCTGTGTTTATTTAAAACAACAAAAAATGATTCACAAATATTAGACATGTAAAATTAGTGCAAAAAAGGAAGGTTGTGTTCAAATATGGATAAAGTTTAGTTAAAAAAAAGATGATTCTGCTGGAACAAAATTTTGTCAGTGGAAAAACATAAAATGGCAATTAGTAACATTGACAAGTCTCATTGCAATCTGTGTGTTTTGCTGCAGAACAAGCCTAGGACTACTATATTATAAACTGATAATTACGTATAAATTTATATTGTTTAAAGATGAGAATATGTACTGTTGATGATAAGTAGCTCTATTATGCAGAATCAATATTATGTTTTTTGTGACACGGTTCACTACAAATGTAAATAATAACTCATTTGTTCTGTTAACTTATTCCGTCAAAAGCTTTGTTCAATTTCAACACAAGTTAAGGGTAGAACAACACTAATACGTGGTACATTCAATTGTGAATATTGTGAAGCTCAAATCAAACATTGAATTGATTTGGTTTTCAGATGCATAACTCTCTTTTCACAGTTTAATGGAATTCACCTTCATACTTTTCACTATTGGTGATGCTATCAGGTAGTTAGGGGGAAAACTGTTAACTCACACGTGTTCAAAAATTGTTCCTTGTGTGTAAATTTTCCCATAATCACGATGTTATAGAACAAAACCTGATAGTGCAGAAGCAACACCAGATGGGACAAAAAATGGAAAGTGGATTCCATTGACAAATATCAAACAATAGACTGTTGATTACCTCCCTTTTTCCATTACTATTTGTTTATTTGGTAAACTACGTAAAATATTAATCACTCTACAATTTTTCCCCAGGTCAACAGATACCTTGAATGTATAATTGTTAAATATTAAAAATCAGAAAAATCTATCTCCCATTATTTCATATGAAAGCTAAACAATAAGCATGTTGTCCGAGTTCTGAATATATTCTTTGTAATGTAGCTGAAAACATTGTTTTTGGTCTGGTTTTCAAAGCCTGATAACAGGAAAAGAAGATGGTTACTGTAAAAAAAACGTATTTGTTTTTTGTGCCAGTTTTGTTGTATTAAAATCATAGGAGTTATGTCAATTGAAAAGTAACTATCTATCTCTTTGAGACCAAACATTGCTGAATGTTATTAGTCGCCGCCAGGAGGCGGCGAATATATTTGATACAATATTTTGAAACTTCAGTGGAGGAGCACGTGACCAGGAGCAGTTGTTTGTTTTCCATTAGAATCGATCTAATGTGTCCTAATCTTTACAATGAAGATACCTTTTCAATAAGATAGGAGATATTTTTAAATT
>MJUU01005477.1:3912-37222 GCA_002080025.1 Modiolus philippinarum
TTTCGGGCTCAAAACTTCCCTTTAGATATTTTTTGGAAAAAGGGGGGGGGTATATCATTGTGTCCAGACTTGTACTGTGTCAACACACACTTAAATTTGCAATTGCCATATTGATTCAGGGATCAATGAGCGGGGGCATAATTGGTTGCATTCGGCGACAGCTCTAGTTTACTTTTCAAGATTGTGGTCTTGGAGTTAGTGGTCTACCTGTATTGGTCTTTACTTGTATGTTTATGATATCCCGAATTCCTATTGTATTCTATGTTTGTCTTTTGCCATTATATTGTTTTTCTTGTGCAGTTCCCTGGTTGATTGTGGCACATGACTGTACTGTTTGGCCTTTGTAAGTGTTTCCTGTTATCTTTTCTTTATTAATAAAATTGTTTTTACAGGAAAATACTTTTCAACTGATTTACATGACGTATCAATCAAAAATATGAATGTCATAATCTTCAAATTTTATTTTCACCGGGAAACGTTTTTGAATTGGAATTTTATCTTGAAATTTCGGTATAATACACGAGACTTATGGGTTCTTAACTATACGTCACAGAACATTGGAAACCACTACTTGACAGAAATTCCTCCCTAGCGCATAGGTAAAGGAAAAGGTCCGTCAAGTGCACTCTATCATCTACTTGTGTATTGAACTAGTCTACTTTAAAAACACAAGTAATGATTGACGGAGGTAACATTGAGTCAGTACTCAGCAGGAGCCTTCACTTATTGAAAAAAATTTAAACACAAAAGGAAATCATAATATGCCGGAACTTTGACTACAATTGTATTTATTATACTTTATGCAAATTTCTTTTAGTATCCATTAATTTCATTTGACAAGCGGCATTAAGCAAAATATTCTAATCTTTCGTAAGCCCGGTCATCTCTAGCAACGCGTGATGATATAAGCAACGGGTGCAAATGTCTAAGGTTAACATCTACTGCTCCTTATGTTTGCCGACCTTGAAAATCAACACCTCCTCCGACCGAAGTTTACCGATTTTTGAGACAGAATATTAAAACGAACTTGTCTTTTTGATTTTTAAAAATTTTTTACTAGTTATTATCTTAAACACTTGGGCAATGAATATGTTAGGGCGATTAACACACCTGGTGAAAAAAATATCACCCTCTACTTTGTGTCCGGTAATAAGTTTTTTACCTCGTATGTTGATCTACCCTACAAATGTAACATCTTCATCCAAGGGCAATATGTTTCTAATAACACAAGCGAGTATATTGAGAGTGATAAAAAGACTTTTACACAATGTATGTTGCAATTAAAAATTTGTAGCGAGGCGTTTGACGTGTATTTACTTTAGAGATTTTGGAGCTATCTACTTAAAAAAAACGTGCACACTGATTTTAATAAAAGATGTTTTCAAGGCCTGAAACATTAATAATTCATTTTTTTCAATGCACATAATTAAAATTTGTATTCAAAACATTTTAATTGATTTTATCTGGTTAAGTCCGGTTGAAATCGGTAAAAATGCACCACAATTTTGACCTAAAAACTTTAAGAAGTAATCTTGGAATTTATGAAATTCATATTATCGATAGAAGTAACTACTATTCTACATTCATAACGATTTTTGTGACCATCGTTATTTTATTCATGTTGTTTCAATGCTTCAAAAATAGTGTCCACTAACTGACATGATCTCACACCTTACCACCTTACCTCACGAGCTGATTTTCGTTCTTTAAATACATGCTTGACAAACATAACACATTTTCATAAGTCCATCGGCCTAAGTTTACTTTAGGGGACCCTGTCCTAGATTGGATAACCATATCCCTAACCTAAACACTAAACATAGGACACTTACTCTAGCCCTATTCCTAAATTAAACCCTAACCCATAACCTTAACCCCAACCAAATCTTACTGTAATAAATGTAAATGCAAAATCACTACCCTAAAGCAGTGGGTCCCCTTAAGTAAATGAAGGCCAGTCCATCAGTTCATAACTCTAGACGTATAGCAAAAAGGCAATATTTATTCAACTGTCGAATAGAATGACTTTGCCTTTTTCAGAAATAAGATACGTACCTAGCATTGAGGAGAACTATATGCTGATTCAAGATACATGTGATGATTTGGACTGGCATTATCATTCGGTGTGTCTCTAGCCTAAATAGAAATTTGAAAAAAAGAACTTTTTATATTTTCCTAATTAAATATACAAGAAATTTAATTAAAAGTATAATTCACTGCAACTGAATTGGTCTTTAGGTTCCTTCACGTTACTGGATGTGTCACAAATGGCAAATAGGTAAAGCCCTGTCAATGTGGGATACTCAGGTCATACATGTTATGCAGAAAGCCTAGCAACGAACCATTGTGGAGAAAAGGCACACTTAAAGCAGTATAAAGACCTCTTCTACATATTTCTTGACGAACAGCAAACTCCAGAATAGAACAGGTCTACATATTCAGCTTAAATCGGTGTTTCAAATTTGGAAGATTAATTATATCAAGCGGTTTTTAACCTTACCTGGCTATGCCAGGGTGAGCTTTTGCCATCACTATGCGTCCGTCATCCGGCGTCCGTCTGTCGTCTGTCTGTTCGTCCGTCAACAATTCAAAAAATCTTCTCCTCTGAAACCGCAGGGCAAATGTAACCAAACTTCACTTGAATCATCACCGAGGTATGGCTTCTCAAAATTGTGTTTGATTCGTCGGCTGGTCAAACAACGTGGCCATCATTGCTAAAAATAGAACATAGGGGGTAAATTGCAGTTTTTGGCAAATAACTCGAAAACCGTTACAGATATCAAAAATCTGACATGTAGTAGAAATGATCAGCATAGCAAGATCTACCTGCCCTGCAATTTTGATGAAAATCCGAAAACCCGTCTTGACGTTATTGCCCTTTTTCCGTAAAATTTTCAAAATTTGTGCATTTCTTATTTTTTATTTCAAAAAGTGCAACAGATAGATGTCAAGTGTATATTGCAAAAAGGTTCAGCATATCAAGATCCTCAAACCCCGAAATTTTGAAGAAAATCCAAAAACTCTTGTAGGAGTTATTGCCCTTTTTTCACGGAATTTTCAAAATTCTCATATTTTTCGTCTTTTATTTCCAAGACTATAGAAGATGAAGGTTAAGTGTTAATTGATAAAATGTTTGCAACACTAATAGATGAAAACACAATATATAGTTTAATTATAAATGTTTATAAAAAGGGGGTGAAAATTGTTCTCTTTATTATGTTTAGATAATGATTGGAGGAGGTCATTTCGGTGACTTTTGTGTATGCATCCAATTATAGTCGTTATTTGTGGTGATTTAACTTTTCAATTGATACAAATGTACCTGATATTTTACGAAAGGATATGGAGTAAATGAACATGAGACCATAACACATATGTTAACTCCAACTGCAATATTTTAATGAGCTGTATGGCCATTTCGGAAATCAATTCCTCATCAGCAGCACTAGAACCCAAAGAAAGGAAATCCATAATTTCAAAAATGTTTTAAATGCATAAAACCAAACGAAATCCGAAATATCCATAATATCAAATATAGCTAAGGACAAAACTACGATGGAGGGAATTAATCCTAAGGTTTTAGAATTTACATAAATTTAGATAATAATATTTGAACAAAGTGTACACATGAGATATTATCTCATGTACAAGTACACCATATCTAAGAAATATAAAGAGCATACATCTATACCACGGGGAATTGTTTTACCAACTCCACACTGCAATAAAAGACAAACCCCTGTATTAAATATTTAACGAAATTTATTACTACAGAAACACATCAACTATTGTTTCATGTGGTAAATGTTCACCTGGGGGCATATAAGTATTTAAAAAAGAAACAAAAAAACAAAAAACAAAAAAAAAACCACATCTTGTTTTTTCTGATCTAGACATGCAACTACTTGAAATTTTAATTGGGTTAACCGAGTCAAAAATGGCTCTTCTCTAGTGCAGGCGACACAAGTGTTCCATGGAACACCCTTCAATTTTCAAATGGCTGCCAAAAAAGGCGGGAAAATTCAACATTGTCCGATTTCAATGAAATTTGGTTTCCAAATACATGTAGATATTGATGTTGCGACTTCAAAACAGGTGTTGAAAAGTGTTCGTTGTCAGTCATTTTCAAAATGGCCGCCACAAAAAAGGCGGGAAAATTCAACATTGTCCGATTTCAATGAAAGTTGGTTTCCAAATAGATACTGATGTTGCGACTTCAAAACTGATGTTAAAATTTGTTCGCTTACAGCCATTTTCAGAATGGCTGCCAAATAGGTGGGAAAATTCAATATTGTCCGAATCCAATGAAATTTGGTTTCCAATTGAAAGTTGTGACTTCAAAACCAGTGTTGAAAATTGTTAGTTGAGTGCCATTTTCAAAATGGCCACAAAAAAGGTGGGAAAATTCAACATAGTCTGATTTCAATGAAATTTGGTTTCCAAATAGATATTGATGTTGTTACTTAAAAATATGGTATTCAAAATTGTCTTTGATTGCCATTTACAAAATGATCTCTAAACTTCAAACTTGTGTCGAAAGTGGTCCTTAGCAAGAACGGTTTATTAAAAAGCCCAACAAAGAAATATAGTAAAACATTATCAGACTTGAAATACAGTTCGAACTACCAAAGTTTTAGGGAATGAAGTTCAACTGTATAAGTTACATGTTAGCTTGATTGTGGCAACTGAAAGCCAGGTGAGCGATACAGGCTCCTGGGAGCCTCTGGTTTCAATATTCAATATCAATTAATAGCATGAACAATAGGATTTAAAAACATTTAATTTCAAATTGCAGTAAGTGACAACCGAACCGTCAGTCTAAAAAAGAATCATCCAAAGAAAATGAAAATATCGAAAACAAAAGATACATAGACAACATAAAAAAAAAAGGAAACGCATACGCAGATGAACAACACGGACCCATATAAAACATGGTTAATATCAGGTGCACTGGTGGACTATGCATATCCTACTTCCTTAAGACAGCCGCCATTGTAACCATGTTAGATTAAACTTTTCATGCATTATTTTTCGGATTTTTAATTTTTTTTCAAAATGGTTAAGTTCAGACCATTTAACCAGATATATTCGTGTATCCGTTGTAATATTGAATTGAATGGTACACACCATAAGTTCAAAGAGTGGTTAAAAATCTCATTATTTGGAGAATGATAGAATATCTTGAAAAATACTTAAGATCCCAACCCTTCAAACATGCAATATCTAAATTTAAGAAAATTTTCTTAAAACCTAAGGAGTAGCTTCCTTGTGCATAGCTCTGTCCTCAGCTGATTTTTGCTTTCCTTTTTAGATCTCATCGGTAATTTGTTCTCTATCAGCTTTTACAGATATTTTCAGTTGGTTTTTGGATTTCCAAATGTTTTTATTTGGTCTGCACTTAAGAGACATAAGTTGTTTGGTTTTGGATTTCCAAATGTTTTTATTCGGTCTGCACTTAAGAGACATAAGTTGTCGAAATGCGCATATGCATAATCTAAATTCAAAGTATTTTGTCACCTATTAACACTGGGCTGATGCCACTGCTGGTGACCTGTAAGTCCCCGGAGGTATTCACCAACCCTGTAGCCAGTACTTCGGTGCTGCACCAAAAATTGATTTTATTTGAAAACATGCAGCATCTGAATTTAAAATTTTGTTAAAACCTAAAGAGTATCTCCCTCGTGCACAGCTCTGTATTTATCTAATTTTGCCTTTGCTTTTTAGATCCTTTTGATTCCCGTGATTTTTTAATTATGACATTAGAATTCCCCCGTTCCTCTTTCTCAATTGCTTCGGTATTCTTTTGTCGTTGTATTTGGTAATTTGTTCTCTATCAGATTTTACACGTATTCACAAACCTAAATGCCAATGGACAGATAAATTTATTTGTTTCTTATCTATGTATTTCCAAATGTTTTGATTTTATCTGCACTGAAGAGACATAAGTTGTTGAAATGTGCATATGCATAATCTAAATACAAAGTAACTTCGGTATTTTGTTATTTATTACGACTGGGCTTATGCCAAAATTGGTGGACTTTGAGTCCCTTAGGTAAACAATACTTCGGTGCTGCTCTGGAAACCGATTTTGTTTGAAAACATGCAATATCTAAATTTTAAAAAAATTGTGAAAACCTTAGGAGTTTCTCTGTCGTGCATAGTTCTGTCCTTTGCAGATTTTTGCTTTCCTTTTTAGATCCTATTGGCAATTCGTACTCTATCAGCTTTTACACATATATTGATTAAATGATTTCATAATGTTTTGATTCGGTCTGCACTGAAGAGCCATAAGTTGTCGAAATGAGCATATTCAGAATCTAAGTTCACAGTAACTTCAGAATTTTGTTATTCAACAACACATATTCCTTGTAGCGTGTAATAAGACCTGCAGGACTTCCGGTATGTATCATTCGATTCTCATTCATTCGGGCAAATTTTGTAGAATATATTCCCTTAAGAAGGTGATGAGAAATATCCATTAATATGGTAAAGAAAAATGCAGACAGACAAACAGAAAACACTGATCAATATGTAAAAAAAAGGATTACAGGTAATATCTACAATGCCTGAAAATTATAATTGCATGCCACAATCTGCTAAGGAACTACACACTCAGGAAAAAAACATGAAAAACACAAAAGACAAACGTAAACAACGATAGGAACTCGGGACAGTCGGACTTGGTACCGGCACAAACAAACGCAAGAGGACGGGTTTAGCCGATTTATGGGTACCCAAATTTCCCCATTATCTGCCTCGTTTCCCTATAGTTGATTAAATATACGAATAAAACCCAATACTGGTAGGCTACTAACTACATTCCACAATTTTGGAAGGAGAGAAAATGACAATACGTAATTTTGAAAGATGGGTCAAGGGATGCTTGATCAATATACAAAAAATATACTATGATACGGGACCTCAAAGGTGGACGTATAAAAGTTAAATGCAATTCATTATGTTTGTCTCTAATTAAATTTCTATGCTATTTTTAAAAAACATACAGGAATCATTTGTCGTTTTTAAATCAAAGAAGAGACACGGTATCACTATTTGAAGTATCAAACCTTCTTTAATAAATCTCCCAAACGAGTTATTGTTTTTACTCAATTCTTCTTATTATTTTTTAAACTTAATTCTGCTCAAACCGGTGCTAGGGGTCGTCTTGAATTTACTATGAGGTTTGAGCAAAGTTCATACTTGAAGGCCTCATTCAAGAAACCTCCAGATGTAAAAATAAAAGCATTGTTACATGCTTGGCTCTACCAAGTATGTGTAGAGACTATTGTGCATTAACTCCATATCCTTTCATTTTTCACGTATTTTTAAATCTAACTTCTATTAAAAGTACACGAAAAAAAGTGATTGTTATCTCAAAAAGTTAAAATGTTTATGTGAATATCATTGATTTGGTTTGCACTGGACAGACTCCAATTTTCCAAATACAAACACTGAATTACGTAACTTCAGTATTAAGCTACTTATTTTCCTTTCTTTTTCATATTAATATTTACACATGACTTGGTAGTTATATTTTGAATAACAAAAAGAGGAAAATACGAAATCCTCATAACAACTTCCACAGTAAAACTAAGAATTAATTTGTTATTTGCATATTGGCTCATCCGGCAAAAACGGTGAATGTGAAAACTCACAGTGATGCCCTGAATTTAGAAGGAAATCCTAGTTAGTCTATACTATTATTTGCAGGAATGATACGGATACCAAAACAACTATTTTAAAAAATCTATACGTAATAAAACTCGTTGTCATCAGATGAAAGGAAACATATTAAATACTGTGAAAAATGACAAAGGCACTGTCATACACTGATATAGAAACAAACCATACTCCGGTAATAACGTCAACCAATAGCCCATATCCGAGATCTTGTATCAGGACTAACCCGACTACTTTTCCACACGTCACAATATAGAAAACGCGACGTCATAAAGCATACAACGTCATGACATTAAGTACATATGTGATCACATGGGGCGGACACGTTTGTGACGTAGGGCGGACAAACAACAACTGTTGAATCTAAATACAAGAACTCGGATATGGTAAACTCACCGTACAAAGTCAGGACAGGACTGAACTGACCTATATACATATCTCAGTCCTTTAACAGTTATAGAACTTATTTTGTTATTACCCCCATTTGCTGCATAAGCCGAAATTATCCTTAATGGTGACCAGAGCAAGTTTTGCAAACACCATTTACGTTGTATCAACTTAAATGCTTTTTTATGTAAATTATTTGAATATGTAAAAAAAGGGGTTATTATTGTAGAAATGAAATGTCATTTGAGTTTTTGATGTATTATACATTTTTTCTCAATTTTGTATTTTTATACAGGCGTCTATAGAGAGTACTGATAATGGTTTGCCTTTCGCATATGGAGGAATTTATTATTATTTAGAGACATCAAGTCTTGTGCAAACAGGTTTTACAGCTAGATTGGTTTTAAAGCCAGATAAGCAAGGTATGTTGTAATTATGGAACTTTCACAATAATAATAACACAATACCGAATTTACTGTTAATATTAGTTTCTCCAAATGGTCATTTCGACAACATAAGCCTATTCAGTGCAGATCAAATCAAAATATTTTGAAAACAATACAATATGAATAAATGATATGAATAACCAAATACCAAAGTTACTGTGAATTTTGATTCTGCATAGGTGCATTTCAACAACATATGTCTCTTCAGTGCAGATAAAATGATTTATAGAATAATCAGTCTTTTTTTTTTTTGTCTTTTACTGGAAATTTAGAGCCAACAAGTTGCGAAAGGTGTTGAATAAAATGTGAATGCAAAAATACCATTTAAAACTTTCACTTGCTTTTGCAAAACAACGGCAGTATAGTAACGGCCGAAGGAACGAAACATAAGATTGCATAAATCAAAGTTCAGAGACAAGGCAAAATCAAGAACACCAGAAGACGGAAGACCGAAGACTCTACATGCCCAAAAAACACACAACCATTACATATACAACACAAAAAAAAACTAAAGCACTAACAGTGTGAACTCTCAAAAAACAGTGACATCAGGTGCTCCGAAAGGGTAAGTATGTCCTGCTCTGTAAACAGCATCCGTCACACTGTCAGTGCTTCAATCCAGGGTAAAGTCAAAACCGGTTATGTCAAATCCGGGAAGAAGTGAATCTAGCTGAAAATGTTAGTTTTCATCTGTGACACTGACATTTCATATCTACATGTATCTATGATTTCGTGGTGACGGTCATAGAATTTCTGAAGGGACGAAAGTAACAAGGGCTGAACATATAACTGACTCAGTAGTTTTTATGACAGTGTTCATTCCACAAAGTCACTGTATGAACTGCACGCTCTACAGTAACGAATTAATTGTGAAATATACACTCCATATGCTGGGGAAGTAGGTATATTGCTGCAGAGAAAGGGAAAGTTCACAATTGGAAAGTAAAAATCACGTTTGTCATATAGCATAGATTTCAGGCGTCCATGTTCGTCAATGTATAACAAAAGTTCAAGTATGAAGCAGAATTTGGTGTATCGGTTTTTTTTTTATATTATATTTGATATTACTGATTATTCGGATTTCGTTTGGTTTTATGCATTTTAAACATTTTTTGAAATTATGGATTTCCTTTGTTTGGGTTCTAGTGCTGCTGATGAGAATGGCCATACAGCTCATTAAAATTATTGCAGTTGGAGTTGACATATGTGTTATGGTCTCATGTTCATTTACTCCATATCCTTTCGTAAAATATTCTCTTTAATTTCAAGTTCACTGGGGTAGATGCGATGTAAATATTCTTTAAATCTTTGGTTATTAGAGGTATTTCACATTCTGACGAAACTCGACGTAACCCGACGAAAGAAACCTTTCACGACGAATCACAACCTGAATGACACGAAGGGGACTATTAATTGAAGATATCATGTTATTCATTTCCAATATTATTTTTAGATTATTTTTAAGACGACGACTAAATGCATGTGTTTGTCAAGCTTATTTAATCATCCTCATCACCTTATACACATGTAATATTAGACATTATTCACATAGAAATAAAATGTTGTAAAGTCTTTAACCGGTCGAGTGCACCCTTGTACTGGTAGCTTGCCAAGCCGGTGAAATCTTCAAACATTGTCAATTAAAATATTTTTAACTATTGATATACTATGAAGATCATTATAGCAAAATCCTGCACAATAAGTATTAAAGAATGGAGATTGAAATGAATAAATCGTACCGGAAACGCCAAAACTGAAAAAAAATTGCTTTCTATGTCGACTTAAAACTAGAGCGGATAAAACTTGCTTCAATCACGGACCATATGAATGCTTTAACGGCGCATGGTATAGCACTCTTTAAAGCAATGCTTTTATAATAATAATTTGTTTCTTTATGCACTATAAAGTATCATCAATAAATAACGATATTATTACAAACCAGTTCGCTATTCATTGCAATCTGATTGACTTGTCGATGACGTGTAATCCGTGCATAGGGCAAGAATAAAACAAGACGAATTATTTATTTCTAGAAACTGAAATGTATGAAGCGGAGATGAGCATATCTTTTGAGCGGATCTCGGACGACGTTTTTTATTTATTTTTTTTTTCAATTTTTTCTGTGATTTTTTTTTTTTTAATTTTTTTTAATTTTTTTTTTGGCAGAATTTTTCTAGCGTTTGTTTTGTTTATTTTTTTGTAAAATAAATATCATTTTTCTACAACGGGGATATACCAATAGCTCTAATTTGAAATAACAGTCTTGATATTGTCTTTTCAACTTAAAAATGACCAATTTACTGAACAAAAATGTATGTCTCAGGCAACGAATAAAGATTCGCCCTTTCGATGACATGAATTTGAAGTTCCATATTTTTCATGCTCGTGTCAAATTTGAAATCCATTCTTTTTCATAAAAGTGTCACCGTCTCTGAACCCCATCCCCACCGAAAAACGGGATGGCATAACTAGCTAACAGACAACACCCATACAAGTTAACTCCATTGTTTGCAAAGTCACGTGTATTATAAAATAAATTAATGAAACTGAGTGAGAAATGAATGTTAGAATGGAAGATGGAAAAGTCGAAATCTTACGCTATTCAAGATACAAGATATGTTTTACGAGTAAACCACATGTCATGCATTACCGTAGAGGAGACACCCCCATAAAAAAAATAAAAGAATAAAAAAAATAATAAAAGATATAAGAAAGATCAGCGAGTAGGACTAAAAAACAGAATAGCATACGATGAGGGCCATATAATACCGTATAATTCTTTTTATATCATGTCTTACACCGCCAAATTTGAAATGGATATGATCTGTAAAAATATAGGAAAATGTGTTTAATAAATTTCAATAT
Organism: Modiolus philippinarum; assembly: GCA_002080025.1. NCBI lineage: Eukaryota > Metazoa > Mollusca > Bivalvia > Mytilida > Modiolidae > Modiolus > Modiolus philippinarum. Next base: position 15,291 of record MJUU01005477.1, read on the forward strand.
AGATAGCCTATGGTTCAAGAGGAAATCTCAACATGACCTGATTGTATTTGTTCATCAAACTGTCAAAATAAGCATTGTAAGATGTGTATTTGAAAATTTTCAATAGACCTGATTAAACGAAATGAGAGAAATTCATATGTCTTATTTATGAAACCCCCCCCCCCCTGGCGTGTAGATGCTCAAAATATATAATAGGTATTATGAATGTTTACTGTTCATATAGTTCAAGTACAGCAAGAAACACAAATAAAATTTTATCTCTTGAGTTTTGTACTGTGGCATCGGACTGTTACTTCATCGCATTTATTTTACAAATGGCATAATGAGGAATGCATGACTGATCTATTTTTAAAATTTAAGAAGGACAACTCGAATGTCTTTCGTTCGTCTCTTTCGTAAATCATACGTACGCACGAAAGAGACAAAACGAGACGTAGCGATTAACGAAGGAAATATGGATCAGAACGAAGATTTTTCAACTACTTTGCCGATATAATTATTTAGTTAAAGATTCACAACATTGAAAATGGAAATGTTTACATTTTTAAATTTACTTTCGCTTTTTTAATTTCTGTGCAATAACTAGTCCCCGTACGTTAAGGTTATCTTTCGTTAAAATATGAAACATCTCTATTAAGAGAAAGTACATCGTCTATATATCTGAAGCTGAAATTAAAAGTCTGGGCTAGTTGTTTTTGTTGTATTAGCCCTTGTAAAAACTTTGCTTCATACAAAAAAAAGGAAAAGGTCAGCTAAAAGTGGCGCACAATTATTTGTTCCCCTTGGAATTGCAATTGTCGGAACCAAGTTCTACAATCCCGAGTTCTTATCGTTAATGCCTTTCATTTTAGTGTTTGTTTGCGGATTATGGCCTTTAATTGAAATTTTCAGACTTTTAGTCGTTTCCCGTTGTCTAGATAATAAATCAAAGTAGCTCTTTACCTTGAGGCGTTTTTATTTGTCTGTTCCATAAAATTTTCAATAGTTATATATATTTCTGTGCTTGATATGCTGTGTACGAACTGGTTGTAAAAATCGAGAAAATGTATACAAGTGAGCGACATTTTTTCAGTTTTGCTTGTTATTTTAGAACCAATATATTAATTCATCATATTAAGCTGCTGACATATAAATATAGAATCCACAATCGCATCGAGTGAGAAACGACATTTCTACACTAGAGATAGTTAAATTTTCAAATATTTTAAACGCGAGGCTTGCCGAGCGTTTAAAATATTTGAAAATTTAACTATCGAGAGTGTAGAAATGTCGTTTCTCACGAGATACGGTTGTGGATTTTATTTCTCTAATGATTTCAAGGAGAGTTTTGACAAAAATGTGACCCCCAATTTTCTGATGATCCGAAATAAATGTGTTCTTTAGAAGTGACGTCATCAGGCATGGCCGCCTTTTTTCATGACGTCACAATGGTAAAGTCGGAAAACGGCAAACATATTTGACGTCATAATTGAATTTCAACCAATCACTTGCCGAGAACAACATTCTCTCTAGAGAGGAGAAACATATTTCTCCAACCGCTCAGGAAACATGAAAACAGGACAGAAATTAGAGAAATACAGATAAATACATGGCGTTTTCCATATCAGCACGATTATCACGTGCTGATATGGAAAAGGCCATGCCTTAATTTGTTTATTATATACTTCCAATTAGGAGTTGTCATCATACATTGTACCCGGGCTGATATGGATATTTCAGAATTAGGTGGTCTGATATAGCCATATCAGACTGGGTATAAGATATGGACTGTTAACCTCCGGATATATTACATATGCAAAACAGAACATATCTTCGCTAATGATATAATAAAGCAATTTATTGTATCTACTTATCGTATAACTACTGAACTATTTGGTCTTATTACATTCCTTACGTAATAGGGGATATCGTCAAGATATGATGCTTGCATCGGTTAAATTACCTTTGAGATCTAGTTACCTTGAAATTTTTCACACATACTGGCCTGTCACCGATACTGCCGTTGTCTATAAGAATTTATGACGATTCTTGACAAAACCCTTTGGGAAGTTTTGAGTTTGATTTTTCTTCCTTGGTGCAACAGTGTTCTACCAGCAGACGATGCTACCTAGCCGGCAGATTAGCGGCGAGCAACCCTTGACCCATCTTCAAAATTACGTATTGTCTTTTTCTCTCTTTCCCAGATTGTGGTCATAGAGTTAGTAGTCTACCTGTATTGGGTTTTACTATGTTTTGAGTTTGATTTTTCTTCCTTGGTGCAACAGTGTCCTACCAGCAGACAATGCTACCTAGCCGGCAGATTAGCGGCGAGCACCCCTTAATCCATCTTCAAAATTACGTATTGTCTTTTTCTCTCCTTCCCAGATTGTGGTCATGGAGTTAGTAGTCTACCTGTATTGGGTTTTACTATGTCCCCCAAACGAAGTTTGGGAGATATATTAGGTTTACTCCGTTTCTTATAAATTTTATGTCACCCCAGACGTAGTATTATTATTCCAGCCAAAGTTTGTTCGGTCAATTACTCAGTGATGCATGATCAGAAGATCATGAAACTTGATATAAAGTTGGATCACCATCTGAAGATGTGCGTTTTAATATTTTTATTTTCAAAATGACCGCCATTTCCAAGATGGCCTCCAAAATACGTCAACGTTGTCGGATTTCAACGAAAATTGATTTCTGGGTAGATTTTGACGCTGCGAACAAGATGGGACCATCGAATTGGCTGCCAGGGGCGACATCAGCTATTGCTTGCAATTGCAAATCTAGTTTTTCTTCTTCTTTCTTCGACTCAATTCTTGTCTGACACGTTACTCAGAAACTATTGGACCAAACCTAATGAAACTTCACAGGAACGTTGGCCGACATGATTAAATGTGCAGAAACCTTTTAAAATTTTCAAAATGGCCGCCGTTGCAATGAAAACGGAAAAAAGGATAGGAAAAATTGGAAATGGAAAAAAGGCGGGAAAATTCGAAATGCTCAGAATTGAATGAAATTTTACAGGAAGGTTGCCTAGCATGCATAAAATTGATTTTTGGTCTTAAAATTTTCAAAATGCCGACGGTTGCCATGGAAACGGAAAAAAGGCGGGAAGATTTGAAATGCTCAAATTTGGATGAAATTCTACGGGCAGGTTGTCTGACATGTGTAAAAATGATTTTAAGCCTCAAAATTTTTAAGATGACTGTCATTGCCATGGAAAAATGGCAGGAAAATTAAAAGTGCTTCAATTGGGTGAAATTTTGCGTGATAGTTATCTGACGTGTAGAAATTCATGTTTTGTCTTAGAAATCTCATGCTGCTGTTGCCATGGAAACTGTGGAAAATATTAACAGTGTTCGTTTGGGGGACATCTCGAACGCTCTGCGTTACAATTAGGTAAACGGGACAAAAATACGGGCGCTTTAGGTACATGTACCCACAAACCGGTTTAACCCTATCGCTGTCTTTTGCTAGTGCCAATGCCAAGTCCTATTTTTGTTTACGTTTGTCTCTTGTCTTATTTGTGTTTGGAGTATTTTTCCCTGTCAAATTGTAGTATGTAAATGTATCTTCTACATTGTAGTTGTTTCTTGTTATCCCTTTTTCAATTGTGCAAATCAGTTTAGTCCATTTACTCTGCGATATGATGATTCTACATGTATTTAACAACTCATCTAGCTATATATTTCTGACCATAACACTCTTTCAAACGAATCCGATTCTTGGGAACAAAAGAGAGAGAGAGGAACAATTATTTGAAAAACTGTCCGTCCATAAATGCATTGTGTGTAGCTCGAAGGAGGTACCATAAGACAACCTTGTGCCTTATTGCAAAAAGCATATTTTAAAATCCCAATGTTAGAAAAAACATTGTCCTTTCTCCACATTAATAACGTTTTTGTACAAGCTGAAAAGACGCATAACAACACTTTTATTTTCAAAAACACCCTATAAGATCACTATACCCGATAAAATGATTGTTGGTCAGGTGGCGCATTGTTGCTGTGCAATAAACAAGATATGCATGAATGAACTGCATCTTTACTTCGCATTTAAGTACCTTTGTAAGCATCAATTTAAGTTGAATTTTCGAGAAATGTTTGCATTATTGTATCTAGATATGTTTTCCGTTTTTAGCTCACCTGGCTATGCCAGGGTGAGCTTTTGCCATCACTTGGCGTCCGTCGTCCGTCCGTCCGTCCGTCGTTAGCTCACTTTCAAAAATCTTCTCCTCTGAAACCACTAAGCCAAATAGAATCCTACTTCAACTGAATCATTACTATGATATCTTGTTTCAAATTTGTTATTTTCTATGGCCTAGGTCAAAACACATGGCGGCTGTTACTAAAAATAGAACATAGGGGTCAATTGCAGTTTTTGGCATATAACTCAAAAATCGTTACAGATATTAAAAATTTGACAGGAGTAAAAATGATCAGCATGACAAGATCTACCCATGCTGAAATTTTTAAGAAAATCTGATGACCTATCTTAGAGTTATTGCCCCTTTTCCGTAAAATTTTCAAAATTATGATGTTTTTTTTATTTTTTATTAAAAATGCTATAACAGATAGAGGTTAAGTTTAAATTGCAAAAATGTTAAGCATGTTAAGATCTACCTACATGGAAATTTTGAAGAAAATCCAAGTACCTATATATGAGTTATGGCCCTATATTGGTCGAATTTTTCGTGATTTTATACTTTTGTCCTATATTTCAAAAATGCTTTGAGATAGAGGTCAAGTTTAAATTGCAAAAATGTTCAGCATGTCAAGGACTACGTTTTATTGAACATTGTCAAGTTTACCGACCTCTTCCAAGATGGCTGCCAGCGGGGAACTTAGTTTGCCATTTGACTTAATGGGAAAATTCATACAAAGATTTTTTACTTTGAGAACCACCGAATGGATTTGAACCAAACTTATCATAAATGATGCTTATGAGGTGCAGACCAATTGTTGTTACTTTGTTGGCGATCAGTCATCCAACATGGCCGCCACCATAGAACTAAATTTTAACATTGGACCCTATGGGAAAATGCATACAACGAACAACTTCTACTCTTTGAGAACAAATGAATGGATTTGAACCAAACTTGCCTTGAATGATACATATGACTATGAGGTGCTGACCAAGTGTTGCTACTTTGGTGTCGATCCGTCATCCAACATGGCTGCCAGCGGGGAATTAAATTTTTACATTGGACCCAATGGGAAAATTCATTCTAAGAACTTCTTTTTCAGAACCACCGAATTGCTTTGAACCATACTTGGCATTAATGATGCTTATGTGGTGCTGACTATATTTTTTTTTACTTTGGTGTCGATTCTTCATCATACATGAAAAAGGGACTTTATAGAAAATGCGCCTATATCCTGGCTTCTTTGCTAATTAGAACCAATGGCCCCCATTTAAAAATACATGAAGTGAATGTCCACAATATGTCAAATGTTGTGGTACACTTGCTGATCTAGATATATTTTACAATTGCATTTTCTTTGTATCTTTTGACAGTCTTTCATAACTTTCTTGTGTTAAAATTGTGGATGTGTTTTGGGCATTTCATTACTTTGGCGTAGAGATGCTGAAAGATAGTAGTATGGTGTTTTATCGCCTTGAATACCTATAGAGGTCTCTCACGGCATTTTGAACCTGGAGGGACGCCCACTCCATTTGCAATATGATTTACGAACAGTTGATCTTCCCTGGTATCCGCTGACTGTTTTGCGACTTCGCAGTCGAATTCCTTGGTGGGTCGATCGTTTTTGTTGTAGAAGGACTTTGAAGAACTCAAAGCCCTAACTACGATATGCGCCGCCGTTAGCCTGCATGTCTTGGCCCCGAAAGACCAAGACCCATTCTACACGTTGAATGGTGCAGTTGCCCAGTCCTCACCATCGTACCGGATTACTCTCGTGGAGGTGGTCGTGCGTCTTCGAGGACTTGCTGAAAGATGAGGGAGGTGTTAGAACTATATAAAAATTATTATTGAAGAAAAGGGTTTTTATATTATTTAATAACTGAAAATAAAATTTTACAAAGTTCATCATAAATTATGATTGGTTTAAATGAAAAATTATCCATTTAACTTTAAGGTAAATTATCAAGATTTTTTTATGTCCAATAAAAGATGAAAACTTGAATTTGTTAACCTGAAGAATTTTAACAAGGGAGGTAATACATTTGTTCTAAATTCTTCCAGTAAATATACAACATCTTACTTAAATCTTATTTTAGAAATGAATATTCAATGTGTAACAATTTTGTTTGTGGTCATAGGTTCACCCAGGGATGGTGGGACATATTTTAGGGAGACCTTTATCGCCGCCATTTTTATTTCTGTAAATGGTAAGAAAGAGTGACCCAAATTTATCTCCAGCATTGTAGTTAGATCTAGGGTATACAGAACACTTCAATGTATATATATCAGTATCCAAGGACACCGTTTAATTGCGTTTTCATTAACTTAGATTTAAAACTTGTCATGCAAAAGTGTGATTCCCGTGAATTGAACTTGATAGGTGCATGTAGATCGAACGCTTTTTCTGAGTGATTTTGGTACCCCCACCAGTTATCTCTTTGCTCATTCCGGCAACCAAAGGGGTGCCATATGGAAATCTTATTATCCATTTATTTTTTTGAAAGAAAGGTGGAAAGGTTGGGAGTACAAATGTACTCCTGTGTTATGACCTTTTCATTAATTTATGGTGATGAAAGCATGTTCAATAAGGCAACATGACTGATCTTGACAGAGGTACTATTTATTATCCCCTGCCACAACACATTGCAGGGCAATAGCAATGTTAGGCCTTTGTGCGCCTATCACTGTTGTGCCTCTGTTTGTTTGCCCAGTAAGTGCTCAGGCCATCATTCAAAAATTTTTGGTTTGCTGCTCAAAATTTTGCATTTGCGTAGGTAGATACATGACGGAGAATATTTTTTTTCCTGAAAAGATTAAGGTGCCATATATATAAGAAAATAATGTCTTTGTTAAAGAGGAAACCAATTTGTGAGTAAGTAGGACTTTTAATGAGTCGATTAATAAACAGCAAGCCAACAATTTTTTATGGTTGGCCTATGATGCTTCAAGCAAATTCAAAAATTATTTCTGTTAGATTTTTGTTATCGGAGCTATTGCTTGTGATAATATCAGACATGATTATTTTCCTATTTAAATAGGAATTCCTATTTTTTTATACAAAATATAGAATCAAAAGTTGTTCAATTTTGTAGAACCAGCAAGAAAATGATGTTTTCACAGGGCTAACCCCCCTATTTCCAATTTTTTGGACAGAATTTCCTATTTTTTAATATTTGTACAAAATCACGCCAGTAATATACATTGTAGACGAGGGTCGTACAGACGGTACTGGAGGTAGTACAGGCGTACGAGAAATAAAATGTTACAACACGAGGAACCCAAAATTAGAAATTGTCTTGTACGATGCCCATTTTCGCTTTACACGAAACACTGCAAATAAAGATCATCCAACACTGCAACACGTGAAATGAAAAATGGCAAACACGCTGCACGAAAATAACCCTGTGCCACCCTCTTAAGATATTTGACAGCATTGCCTTGTAAGCCTTTGGCAGATGTACATGTTTATTTTTCTTCAGCTTTCAATACAATATATGCAGTGTTTTTACTTGATAAATCCTAAAGCAAGTTCAATAATGATGAGATCTGACTGATTATATTTAAAGAAGTTACATGTATATATACCCCTTAATAATCTTGGAGAATTTACAAAATGCTTTTTGTTTAAGAAATACCCTAATGGTGGGGGACTTTTAACTATTAGTTTTGTGTTTGTTTTCTTGTTACAAAATAAAGTATGTCTCGTAAAAGCAGACATTGATGAATATGATGAACTTTTTGTATGACGATTTCATAAAAATGAAATTATAAATAGTTTTAAAAATTACAATGGAAAAGCAAACAAAGGGTCAAGGAAATTAACTTTTTACTCCTCAGCTCTGGAGGATAAATATACTGTTCAACACTTGTCTATCCCTCTGTCCTTCAGCCTGTCAGCTCTGTAACACATTATTATACCCCTACTTCATAGAGAGTGTTATACATGAATTCACCTTGTCCGTCTGTTAGTCTAGCTATTATTTCTGTCACATTTTTATACGACAGCAAAACTTTTTGCGGTCGTATATTGGTATGGTGCTGTCGTCGTCGTCGTCGTTGTCGTCGTCGTTGTCGTTGTCGGCGTTGTCGTCTGTAGACACTTTTGATTTTGGTCAATAACTTTTGTTCCAGTAAATCAATCCTTATGAAACTTTTATACAATAGGAAGGCTTGCAGTAGTTTTTGTCATTGTGACCCCACCCGTTTTTAAAAAGGGGGCCAAAAAAGGGTTTTATTGGGTGTTTTCACATATTTGTCTGTAGAATCTTTATTATTATTCGGATTTTGATGGGGTTTCTTTCAGTGTGCTCCTGAGGAAATTTCCAGTCTGTAATATGCATCAAATTTCACGTAGCATGTACCGTTCCCGAGATAAATGGGCCCAAAAGGGGCGAATCAAAAAAAAATTATATTTTTCTCCGATTTTGATGCAGTTTTTTACAATGGATTGCTTATGAAAAATTAACACAGCGCTGTGCTATTAGATTTTTGGTAACTTGTTGCTTACCTAGCTATGAGGGGCCAAACGGGGCCAAATTGCTGATTTGCAGATTACCTAAAATTTTTATTTTTCATCGGATTTTGACGGGATTTTTTTCTTTACATTCCTTTTGATATAAGCTTTCATTAATATGTCAATGAATTTGTCGTAGCTCTTACCGTTTTCGAGCTATAAGGGGTGGAAGGGGCCAAAACTGGAAACTTGCAGATTACATGAAATTTTTATTTTTCGTCGGATTTCGACGGGATTTTTTTCTTTTGATTCCACTTGATATTATCTTTCAGTCGTATGTCAATGGATTTGGTGTAGCTCTCACCGTTTTCGAGCTATAAGGGGTCAAAGACAACCCATAAGGAATCATAAGGGCTAATTTTTATTTTCCCTAGTTTATGTCCAGCTAATTACTGTGTCAATCCCCTTATTGTGTCCAGGCAATTATTGTGTCAAGCTCTTTAGTATGTCCACACTTACTTTCAATTACACCTGTTCAAATTTCAGTGGTCGACATGCTGCGGTCGTATCATGCTGCGCTCGGCGAAGCCCTTTATTCTCAGATTTGCATGCAGCCTTCATATGGTTAGTCAGTATTGCGAAATCAACCCTGTCTCTCCTTTTTCTGCCATATTGTTGTATTACTTCATGACAGGATTATATATTGGCTCTGTTTTAAATGTGCAGGGTTGGTGAATGGTGAATTATGCATTTTGTGAAGCCAATTTTTAGGGGGTACTGTTTAACCCTTGTCTGTTCATCCTTAATTCTATCCGTATTTCCTTCTGTTACACATTTGTGTCGCATTTTTCTCAGCAACCGCACGTCACAACTACCGGTATTGTGAATAAACAAGCATATGTTAGTTGTAGGTGCATAGTATCTGATGTGCAGTTGCATCCTTATGGGTACAATTCAAATTCCTACTTAGATTATGGCCCTGGCCCCTTAGTCACACATGAACGATCACATTAAGTTTTTAGCAAGCAGTCTGTACAGCCAATACCAGTAGTCCTAGGCACTTGATATTTGACATGCAGTTGCGTCTTGGGTAGTACATACCGATTCCACAACTCGATGGTGGCCCTGGCCCCTTAGTCACGCATGAATGATCACATGAATTTTTTAGCAAGCAGTTTGTACAGCCTATACCAGTAGTCCTAGGCGCTTGATATTTGACATGCAGTTGCGTCTTGGGGAGTACATACTGATTCAATACCCGAATGGTGGCCATGACCCCTAAGTCACGCATGAGTGATTACATTAAGTTTTTAGCAAGCAATTTGTACAGCCTATACCAGCAGTCCTAGGCACTTGATATTTGACATGCAGTTGCATCTTGGGGAGTATATATCAGTTCCACGCCCAGATGTTGGCCCTGGCTTCTTAGTCATGCATGAGTGATCACATTATTTTTTCCAAGAAAATTGTCAACACAGTTTAAGATTATATTTTATTTTTATTGCTGCTGCAGTAGATCAATGTGCAAATTAAGGCGATGCAGGGGCAGGCAAGACATATCCTGTGTTCACAGTTTATTGGTAATATATGGTGTCTCCCCAATTTTGGCAATATTGCTGTTCTATCCTGTCATCTCTTGTTAGCTTTAACACAGATTTGTAGTGGCAGTATTTCATATCTGTGCCCCAGCAGTAATGCTCTAGTGACTTTGAAATTTTTTATTGTTTGTCAAAGTTTCATTTTTTAGTTCACCTGGCTATGCCAGAGTGAGCTTTTGCCATCACTTGGCGTCCGTCGTCCGTCAGTCCGTCCGTCCGTCCGTCACTTTCAAAAATCTTCTCCTCTGAAACCACTAAGCCAAATGCAATCAAACTTCAACTGAATCATCACCAGGGTATCGAGTTTCAAATTTATAATTTTTTTATGTCCTAGGTCAAACAACATGGCTGCCGTTACTAAAAATAGAACATAGAGGTAAATTGCAGTTTTTGGCAAAGAACTCAAAAATCATTACAGATATCAAAAATTTGACGGAATAAAAATGATCAGCATGACAAGATCTACCCACCCTGAAATTTTGAAGAAAATCTGATTACCCATCTTAGAGTTATTGCCCTTTTTTCCGTAAAATTTTCAAAGTTTTGATTTTTTAAAAAAAAAATTATTTAAAAAACTATAACAGATAGAGGTTAAGTTTCATTGCAAAAATGTTCAGCATGTCAAGATCCACTTACATGGAAATTTTGAAGAAAATCCAACTACCCATATACCAGTTATGGCTCTTTATTGGTCAAATTTTTCGTGATTTTACACTTTTTGTCCTATACTTCAAAACCGCTTTGAGATAGAGGTCAAGTTTAAATTGCAAAAATGTTCAGCATGTCAAGGACTACATTTTATTGACTTTGGTCAAGTTCTCAGACCTCTTCCAAGATGGCCGCCAGCGGGAAGAATAGTTTAATGTTTCACGCTATGGGAAAACATTTTCAAAGAGCGCATTCTAAAAAACCATTAGGCCAATTAGAATCAACCTGGTCACAATAGTCTGCAGTTGGCCCCTTTGAAAAATGCTTCTGTCAAGTTATCCTCTCATCCAAGATGGCCGCCAGCAGGGAACATAGTTTAACATTGGACCCTATGGGAAAGCATTCAAAGATCTTTTTGATACAACAATGCCAATTTTATCCAAACTTGGTCACAATAGTCCTTGGTTGGTCCCCTTCAAAAAATATGTCTGGCAAGTCTGCACATCATCCAAGATGGCTTCCAGTAGGGAACTTAGTTTAACATTGTACCCTATAGGAAAACACATTCAAAGTTTTTTTCCTCTGAAACTACTAGCCAATTTGAACAAAACTTGGACACAATAGTCCTTAGTTGGCCCTCTTTGAAAAAAAAATGTTGCAAGTCTGTATCCCATCCAAGATGGCCCCAGCGGGGAACATAGTTTAACATTGGCCCCTATGGGAAAGCTTTCAATGATTTTCTCCTCTGAAACAACAAATCTAATTGGTTCCAAACTTGGTCACAATATTTCACGGGTAATCCCTTTTAGAAAATTGTCCATCAAGTCTTCACCTCATTCTAGATGGGAACTTAGTTTAACATTTGACCTTTTGGGAAAACATGAGCAAAGATCTTCTCCTCTGAAATTATTAGGCCAATTGAAAGCAAACTTAGTCATAATTGTCCTTGAATGATGCCCTTGAAAGTTTTTGATTTTTTTTGTTATGCCCTGCCCACGAATGTGGAAGGGGCATATAGTGTTACCCTTGTCCGTCTTTCCGTCCGTACGTCCGGTTAAGTTTTGCGTTAAGGTATATTTCTCGGAAACTGTAAGGTATAGAACAATAATAGTAGGCCAGTAGGTAGATCTTTGATAGTACTACAGAGTTCACTAGACAGTTTGACTCTTTGACCTACATTTCATGGTTGAGTGACTCTTATTAAGTTTTACTTGTAAGTCCATTTCTCAACAGCTACACATTACTGGACAATGATGTTCATCAAATTAATTGCCTTGACAAGTACTACCCAAATCATTGACAATTAGGTGGCTTTGACCTATATTTTACGCTTCAGTGACTTTGGTTAAGTTTTGCGTTAAGGTCCATTTCTCAACAACTACACATTATAAGACAACGATGTTTCATCAGATTAATTGTCTTGATGAGTACTACACAAATCACTGACAATTAGGTGGCTTTGACCTATATTTTACGCTTCAGTGACCTTGGTTTTGTTTTGCGTTAAGGTCCATTTCTCAACTACTACACATTATAAGACAATGATGTTTCATCAAATTAATTGTCTTGATGAGTACTACACAAATCATTGACAATTAGGTGGCTTTGGCCTACATTTTACTCTTCAGTGACTTTGGTTAAGTTTTGCGTCAAGGTCCATTTCTCAACAAGTACACATTAAAAGACAATGATGTTTCATCATATTAATTGCCTTGGTGAATACTACCCAAGTCATTCACAATTAAGTGACTTTGACCTACATTTTATGCTTCAGTGACTTTGGTTAACTTTTGCATTTAAGGCTGTTTCTCAATGACTAAGCATTGTAGCATCATGATATTTCGCTGTAACATTCATCTATAAGAGATCTACCTGTTTCACCAAGCATTGGGTATCCATGACCTACATTTTATGCTTGAATGACTTTGTTAAATTATTGGGTTTAGGTCCACTATAAGCAACTACATACAATATTTCATCACACTTCAATGACAGGGGATTTATTTTATGCTCGTTTGACGTAAGTTATCATTTGCGATAAAGTTATTAGCGGGGGATCCGTGTCTTACAGACACAATCACTAGTTCTTTTCTGAGTTGGCCTCCTTCAAAAATGGTAACCATATCCAAAATGTTTGCCATCATGAATATAGTTCAACTTTGAAGCAAATACCATCAAGGTCAATAAACATACTGGAAAATGATGTCGTTTATTATTCAGGTTAATTGGACTGTCTATTTTAGCCAAGGCCCAGGTGAGCGATACAGGCTCTTGAGAGCCTCTTGTTTTAGTTTTCAATAGTGATAGAATTGTGTGATGTAAAAGGGGATATTCAAAAAGGCTGTCAATTTTTTGATTGATTTGACTGCTTTTGAGTCTTATCTTAACACTTTAACCCCATTTTTGTGATTTTAAATGTACTCCAGTAGTGAAACCGTGTATTCTTTCTCTTTTGTGGAAAGGACGTTTGAAAATAACCCAAATTGCAACCAACAGAACGATTTTTTCCACTGTACGCAAAGAAGTTTTGTAGGTCACTTCTGTCATATTGTTGTAGTGCAACAGTACGCATTGTTGTTGTGCAGTGATAGTTTTACGCATTTTCGACGTCAATATCTTTAAATTTGATTGAACACTTTAACCTTATTTTCATTGATTCAAATGTACTTCAGTAGTGAAACAGTGTATTCTTTTTCTTTTGTGAAAAGGACGTTTGAAAATAACCCAAATTTCGACCAATAGAACGATTTTTTCCACTGTACGCGAAGAAATTCTGTAGGTCACTTTTGTCACATTGTTGGAGTGAAACAGTACGCATGGTTGTTGTCCAGTGATAGTTTACTGTACGCATTTTCACTATCAATATATTTATTTTGACTTCTCAAAAGTGATACATTTATTTAAATATGTCGCACTTTTACTACCTATTAGTCTACTAAAGATGATTATTTCAATTTTTCGTTAATTACTGAGGATTAAGACTTTTTGTTAACTCACAACACATTTACAGCATATTGAAATTCATATTCTATTCAATTATTTATTTGGGACAATACAAACAAGATATAGAATTCACTTGACCCGTGGCGGGAAGGAATGTTCATCTCTATATCCCTGTAATTTTCATTTAGGCGAATGTTCATCAAGTATAGTTACATGTACATGTATACTATGCTTTTGTCGGGCAACGGATGACAGTGGCTGTAAGAGCACTTTGCCAGTTTAATTAATGTTTGCCGACAATCCCGCATCCATGACCAGAAAAGACATGGGTTTAGCGTTGGTGGACAATAAGCAAAGAATTCCGCTCAAACCGGTGCTAGGGGCCGTCTTGAACTTACTATGAGGTATGAGCACAGCTCATTGTCGAAGGCCTCATAGTGACTTCAAGATAAAGAACAACAATAAAAGCGTTGCTCCTTTGCTTGAATTTTCCATGTATTTGTAGAGTCTTTGTCTCATGTGCATTTACTCCATATCATTTCATTCATTGTATGCATGTACGTAAAAAGATTGACCAACGCGTTTGCATATTTACTTATCGACGGATGCAGGTATCACATATGTTGTGCTCTCCTCATCATTTTTCTGGTGATTGGCTATTGCATTTGTAACATTTCTTCTGTGTTCTTATTCACAAAATGAAAAATTCATTTGCTCGAACATCATTTAGTTTATTTCTGTCATACTATAACAAAAGTGCCAACGTATGCTGACGTGTTAAGATATTTTCGCACACATTGATGTGCGTTACATATTTCTAATTACGTTACAAACACGACTGAAACACGTTCGCGTGCGTTTTTAAATGTGCGTTGCGTCGGAAAATTATGAAAATGTTCATTATTTCACCAAATTCGCTCATCTTTTATTCATAAGTTTTGCACAAGCTAGACCAACGCCAGCTGCAGGATTCGTTAGATATACACATGCTGTGTGTGATATTTAGATATTTCTCGATCGCCGTTTTACTGTGGGGTTGGCATTTTTAAGTAGGCGGGAAACGGAATCGTGGCAAAAAAGTGCACGTAAAAACGGGATAAGATGTTGATTGTTCATGGTCAGGAACCACTGGAAAAGAAACCTGTGGAACCGGAAAAGGTGACCTCTTTATAGAACAGAATAGAATTTTATTGGTTCAATCTTTGTTAAAGATTTTCCCGCTCGGGAAATTTGCGGAAAAACTGACGACATTTCGGGAAAGTCCTTCTTCTAAAACACTGTTTTAAATTGACACAAAAGGCTATTTACAACCATGTTTGACTATTGAAATGTCAGAAATCATACAAGTGTGGCATGTGTACTAAAGACCACCGTACACGATTTTGGCAAACATTTGAGGATATTCTGAAAATTACCCAACATCATCGGAACAAACTTCACGCATTATAGCCCAACTGCTTTTGCAGACTCATTTCACATTTGTGACCAACTACATTTGTACCTGCCAAGTTTCACTTGATAACATCAAGCAAATGCGGACCTGAAAATCTTTACCCATACATTTCATTGTCACTGACGTCAATCTTGTTTTTCCGACCAGGATCGAAAGTGGATGACTGAAAGGAATAGGTAATGTTTTTCATAAATTTAGGAACGACATAAGGTCGGACTATTTGTTTTGATTTTGGGGGGGGGTATAAAAATAAAAAATAAAAAAATGATGTGAAATGGCAGAAATAAATAAGTTGCCAGAGAATCACATGTAAATAAAAAGTTTTTTTTAAGTTATTTTTCTAAGCAAAATCCCCACTTTGAATTGAATGGTCGTCCTCTAAAACATAGTCCATTTAAAATCAAATTTATATGTTCAATCAAAACAATTATGCAAAATGTCTGTTTTTATGCTTTTTGTATTTAGAAATCACTCGAGTCGATGTCACTGTTGCTGGACCAGAGCTCCAAAAAGAAATTCATAAGTCCAGTAGTCAGCCTTGTCTGAAATAAATTTTAATTTGCGTTTACGGAAATCTAACTGTTTTTATCTTAAAACTACAGAGGCTTCATTCCATGTATTGCACTCGGTCGATGTCCTTTGTACTGGATTTGGTCTCCTATTTCGATGTTTTCGGTAATGAATACTTCTTTCTGACTATTTTTAGATTATGGCTTTTCATATTATTTGATTCTAATGCTATTGATGAAAGGTTACTCCTTGAAACACGTGTGCAAAATAGTTAAATTTACTGTTAAGTTCTATTCTGCAACTTGGGGTGTTTTTGTATTTTCAAATTAAATAAACTGTTAATCTCGGTCTGACGACGGAATAGAGCAGCCCTGAATCTCTCTTTCACTGTCAGTGACGGGGGTAAAAATGAAGTATTAATGTTAGATATTTTCATTTATATGACTAAAGAATATTTTCACCGATTTCAATAATGTAACCTTTTTATCAAGATTAAAATGATTATATTTTGACTCTGTGGATCCTCTAATTGAAAAAAAAAATAAAAGAAAAAAATCTATCCTTTTTCAATTATGAAGCAGAAAACAACCTTTCCCGTAATACTTTTAGATCAACTACGCGTATAGCTTTATCACATCTATGCGTACAGTAAAAAAGGTGTTGCACTAAAGTGTTACCTACAGTAAAATGCTTTTTACAGCTAAAAAATCGCACCCAGTGCTACACCCTAAATCTTATATTCAAGTCCTGTTAATGGCAGCTTGGAATCATCATTATGCTATCTTTGGACAGAGTCTTCTAAGGAAAAACACTGTAAAACGTTTGAAATTACCACAAGAAAGGGTAAATTTATAAAGAAATTAGGTCGTGACTGACAATATCTGCATTTATATTCATTTGCACTCATCATTCCTCCACGAGAAAGCGTTAGCTTAAAGGACAAATGATATTGAAGTAATTTTGGGGAAAAAATAATCAGAAAAAATTCTGATAAGTATGTATTTTCTGCAGTTAAAATTGAAGTTCATTCATGCATATCTTGTTTATTGCACACCAACAACGAGCCACCTGACCAACATTCATTCTATTGGGTACAGTGATAATATAGGGTGAAAAGGTTTTGATGGAGGAAAGGGTATTGGCAACCCCGCTTAATTACAAACTCTCCCCATACTTAAAGAGGCTATCCTTAACAATTACACAACATTAATGTCTTCTTTTGTTATCAATTTGAGTGAAAACATCAGCAAAATGCCTTGTATTTACTAAGTGTCTATTTTTCAAAAAAATCCTTACTAACAGTGATACATTACTGGGTCTGCCAAATGTACAACATAACCCTTTTCAAGCTCCTGACTTCATACTCACTGCAGTCTTAGATATATAATGATACAGTATACTCAACAAATGGAGTAAATCAGATGAGGAATCTCAAATCGAATATATATCTTCAACCGAATTACACCACTTCAACAGTGTCAAAACATTAAATTTTCTACACTATTTTCTACTTTCCCAGTTTATAGATTATATTTAGTACTCAGGGATTTTAAACATCAGTCTTTCTGTACTAAAAAGGTAAAAATTATTCATATTCGATACAAGGTAAAGATGTTGTCAATTTTGTTGACCAACAATAAGTATAAAGAAGATGTCATCACAATTCTTGAATTTGTAATTAATTGCATATTTCTAGAATTTGGAGGTCAAGTATTCCAGCGGAATAAAAGGATATGTATGGGGACTAATTGTGCGTAATTTTTATTTGTATGAAGCCACACATTTGCCAATGTATTCACTTACCCGACTTAATAAAATTGTCCTTGAGGTATTGTAAGTTAGATATTATTTTATGCCTTTTCATTCAATTTTTCAATATATACTATTTCATTTTTTAATTCTTTTTGTAGAAGAATGCCTACAATTCTATTACAATATGTATGGAGAAAATATTGGTACTTTGGTAGTATATCAGGACTACTACCAGGCCTCCCAACAGCTCTGGACAGGATCTGGTGACCAGGTTTACATATGGCACTTTGTTACACTCACACTGAATCGATCCAATCACACCACTTTTCAAGTATGTACCTTGGATTTTTACAGACTTATTAAAGTGATTTGGCATGCAAATATCAAATATTCTATATTCACTCTCAATGCAATGGTCGATGCTAAAATGCAATGATTTCTTCTGCTTAACACCTACCTAGAACTGAGAAATGAAAGACAGAGTCGCATAAAAAACGCCCCGTTTGAAAACACATTAACCAGTTTAACCCTACCGCTGGCTTTTGCAAGTGCCGGAAATGAGTAATCCTATCGTTGTTTACGTTTGACTTTGTCTCAGTTTCAGTGTAAATTGTGGCAAGTGAATGTGTTTTTCGGTCATCCTAGATATTCCTGTTATCTTTAATTTTTCAATGATTTACTAATAATCTACTGGCAGTTTTTACAGAAAAATACATCTCGGAAACATCGTATTAAGGCATTTCTATTTACAAATAAACTGAATAATCTCGGTAGTTTTTCTTAGAAAAAATAACAAGTCTGCATTTGAAAAGTTTCTTCCGTCAGTCGTGGGCACCACAAATAACATCACACTTAAGCGTCCGCATTGCGCTTAAGAGTCCTAGATGTATGTATTTCTTCACAATATTTGAATGTAGTTAATAACATACGCCTTAGGAGATCTATTTAAGCTGAAAGGGAAATTTATTCAAACAAAGTTCTGAATGCTCAAATTAGAAAATTTTTTTTTCTCGCAAAATTGATATATTCAATGTCCTTGCCAAAAATATTCAAATGCAGTTGACTTCAGTACCAGTCCGTCAACGAAACAAACAAAGTGCAATGGTGCGGTGGCAAATTTAGGAAAACAAAACGCAAACTTTTGATGTTTTATTTTAACAAAATAAAAAGTAATCAAGAAAACGTCATTTTGATATGTAAAAGGTCTGTGTTATTTTGCGTCCAAAATTTAGTTACATTGTACAGTGAAAAGTACGGTAAAAATTTTCCGCAATTTTGTTCTCTCCACAATCTGTCAAAAATACCTAACACATTTTCGTATGTTAAAATGTTTTGGGATGTGTTTTCATGAATACATGTAAGCCAAAAATAAAGAATCTAAAATTTTTATGTGCATGGCCATCGTCTGACTCTTAGCTGGAATACTATTTAAAACGTTCTTGTCGTACTTTTTTACCTAGCAGTTTACCGGTTAAAGTTCCAATAAAGAGCGAACAAACAGACTTTTTTTATTTCTCATATGGCATTACGGCACTTTGATTCATTATATGCTTCCCTTCTTTTTCCTGTTATATGCAAAAACAAGCAAATTGGAATTTCTTTGCTCTAGTGGCCATTCATGCATTTAAGTAGAACATTGCTGTTTTAAAATATAGGTTTCGTCTTTCGGCTAGGGGCCGTCTTGAACTTGCTATGAGGTAAGAGTAATGCTCATTGTTGAAGGCCTCATGGTGACTTCAAGATGAAGAACAACAATAAAAGCGTTGTTCCATTGCTGTGTTTTACCATGTATTTGTAGAGATTTTGTCTCATTAGCATTTACTCCATATCCCTTCATTGTTAATTCATGTGCAATTACTCCATATCACTTCGTTGCTTATTTAATTTACTAGTACTATGTAAAGTGTCCAACTATGCACATGTGATCATTAATGTTTTATTAGAATGATCATTTTAAGAGCGGTTTCAAGATTAGATGTGATCTAAAAATTATATTTAAATTAACACCTGCAGGAGGACCACTTTCAATGGTTTCTTAGAATCGAAAACAATTGTATTAGATGACAAAAGAAAAAAAAAGTCTAGTAAAAACACGAATAACAAAGACAAAATTATGAACACAAAAGAAACAATACATTTACAAAAATATCATAATATTCAAAATGAAAGTACTAAATGCGTTTGTTAGTTTGCAAAATAAAACACAAAAATGTATTTTTTTTCAGATTGTATTTGAAGCTATAAGTGGGGATGGCAATGAGAGTGACATAACAGTTAATGGCATAAAAATTGACTCAACATGCTGCTAGAAACATAAAAAACAGTGCATTTCAGATAAATGTATAAAACTTTTCTATCATTTCTGCTATTAAAAATAGTATATTTTAGTTAGTGCGCAGGTTTAAAACTACGCATCATTCTTGCGCATCTGATAGAAAAAATAGAATTTATTATGGTAATGTTGGCAAAGTCCATTTCGATATCTTATGATAGTTAAATTTGACCAGTTATGCCACTTTTATTTGGTAACCATGCAAAATATCAAACCTTTTCAGCAAACTCATGTTCTTTAAAGAGTAGAAATAATAGGGAAAAAAAGTTTTTTACCATTTATTCAAAAATTATTTCGCTGACCCCATTTTTTTTTCATGCAGATCGACGGAAAGTATATTTGCTAGTGATTTACCAAATTAAAAAAAATCTATCTCGTGTAACTAAAATAAATCAAAATTTTATTAATATTCACTAATTTTCCCTATCATTTCAACCAAAAATAGCTTATGTTTGGTGATGATTACACGCTCACATCACCGGTGACCCCCAATTTTTATTTTATAATTTTTGGTTTGCCCCAATAACAAAGCGTAAGTCATGAAAATATCAGAAATATTCTATATGACAATTTTTAGACTTCGTACCACCTTAAATAGAACAAATGATATATATTTAATTTCAGTATTCATGTTCAATTTTGTTTGTTTTGTTTCAGTTTTCATTACCTTATATTAACTATCATGGCTATTGTATTGTTTCACATCTGACTTCCCAAGAACCACAACATCATCTTTTTTTACGAAAGGATATGGAGTAAATGAACATGAGACCATAGGACATATGTTAACCCAAACAGCAATAATTTAAATGAGCTGTATGGCCATTTCGGAAATTAATTCATCATCAGCTGCAGAAGAACCCAAACATGGGAAATCCACAATTTCAAAAAAAAAAATATTTAAAATGCATAAAACCAAACGAAATCCAAATAAGTAAAAAATAAATAGAGCTAAGGACAAAACTACGATGGAGGTAGTTATACCTATAACTAAATACCGAAGTTATTGTATTTGCTTAAATATACAACGTTGCTGTTTGTTTGCCTTTCTGTTTGACTAATTAAATCGAAAGCCCCAGAAAGTGCTAGAAAGAAAACCCTCAGACACCATAGGGCAAAAATTCGATAACTCGGAATAAGCTTGCCTAGTCCGAGACAATAGAAATATCTCGTCACGAAATTTGAGATATTTTTTCTTGGACTGGTATTAGTTTTTCGTCTTCCAAAAAAAAAATCGAAAAATCATTGTGGACGCCAATAAAATACTTTTATTTCTATGCATTTTAATGCATGGATATGATGACAGTGATTTTAAGAGCACTATCAAAGTAAATAATATTCAGTTCAAGCAGACATTGCGTAATTATTGTCATAATAAAAGATTTGCTGGAATAGATGCATGTAAATTATCTTATATCTCCTGTGTAAAACATAATTAAAAATCTTGCAACTCTAAATCAAATGGAAGATTCAATTGTATGAAATGAATTGAAGTATTGACTCTGCATTTGTTGTTGTAATCTTTTCAAAGCATTGATAATAGATGATATCCAGGTTCATAGTCCGCACTCCCTAATTTGTCACTTTGTAAGAGTAATCCCTCTTGGATATGGACAAACAAAAATCTCCAGAACTTCAAAGTAAGTGTTTTATTCACATAGAATATTTTACGAAAGGATATGGAGTAAATGAACATGAGACAATAACACATATGTCAACTCCAACTGCATTAATTTTAATGAGCTGTATGGCCATTTCGGAAATAAGAAAGATGAATTAAAGTTTTTTTAGTTTATTATTGGTCAATGTATCTCATAAATCATCTGATATCAAAACAACTCCGCTATACTATCAATAATTTTATTTGAGAACCATGGAATCAGTTGCCTGTCGCTGACAGAAATATTTTATTTCTCTAAGGCAACCCTGTTTAGAAATAATTCAAAATATTTCCCTTCTGTTGCTTCAAATGTTAACAACTTCGATTTTCTCAGTAATAATTCAGTTTTTAAGAAATTGAAATAAGAAAATTTCTGTTTTACTTAGTGCTCAGTACAACTGGGAATGGGGAACCAGTAAATGTCCATACCGGGATCAGTCTAAAAGGCCAAATTAGG